>ONZH01029941.1:0-68575 GCA_900303285.1 Rhinella marina | reverse complement strand
CTTTAGGTTCTTAGATGGAGACATTGTCGGCGATTTCAGCACAGAAGGACTTGTTGCTCATCAACAGAACCTGGACCTCCTTGACATTGTGGACCAGGAATTTGCGGGTGGACCAGGAATTTGCGGAACCCTGTTGGCAGCATGTGTTTGGTCTTCTACTTGCTACCATATCCAATGTTGGGCAATATAGATACGCAGGTAATATTTTTCACACCTATCCCAAAAATAAAAATTTACGCAGTTTGCGCAAATAAAACTGGAAACTGGAACTGGAGAGAGGGCCTGTAGGTGGACCTCCGGAAAAATTGTTTGGACAGAGGGCCTGTAGGTGGACCTCCGGAAAAATTGTTTGGACAGAGGGCCTGTAGGTGGACCTCCGGAAAAATTGTTTGGAGAGAGGGCCTGTAGGTGGACCTCCGGAAAAATTGTTTGGACAGACGGCCTGTAGGGGGCCCTCCTGAAAAATTGTGGCAAAAGAGTGCCAGTTGGACCTCTAAAAAAATTGAGTTTTTTGGGTCAGCGTTAGGCAAAGACGATATGGAGGAGGAGGAGGAATAGGAGGAGTAGAGAAGAGGAATCGGATACATAAGTTATTTAAATCTTTAGCTGCTTTCCCCCGGAGGAGATTTGAATTCCGGTGAAATCCAGGCTTTGTTCATTTTAATAAGCGTCAGCCTGTCAGCGCTGTCAGTTGACTGGCGTGTACGCTTATCGGTGATGACGCCACCAGCTGCACTGAATATCCGCTCTGACAGCACGCTAGCCGAAGGGCAGGCCAGCACCTCCAAGGCGTACAGCGCCAGTTCAGGCCACGTGTCCAGCTTTGAAACCCAGTAGTTGTATGGATCAGAGTGATCGCTACGGACGTTGGTATGGTCAGCTAGGTACTCCCTCACCATCTTCCTGTACAGCTCCCCCCTACCCTGCCTAGACTGGGGACAGGTGACAGTGTCTTGCTGGGGTGACATAAAAGTGGCAAAGGCCTTGGAGAGCGTTCCCCTGCCAGTGCTGGACAAGCTGCCTGCCCGCCTCCTCTCCCCCGCTACTTGGCCCACAGAACCATGCCCTCTGCCGCTAGCGGCGTCAGATGGGAAGAATTGTTTCAGCTTGTGCACCAGGGCCTGTTGATATCTATTCACTCTCATACTCCTTTCCTCTGCAGGGATGAGAGTGGAAAGGTTCTGCTTTCATGCTGAGCAGTGAGTTTTTCAACAGGCAAAGCAGCGGGATGGTGAGGCTGATAATGGCGGCATCGCCGCTGACCATCTGTGTTGACTCCTCAAAGTTGCTCAACACCTGGCAGGTATCAGACATCCACGTCCACTCCTCATTGTAGACTTGAGGAATCTGACTGACCTGACTACCAGTTCTGGTGGAAATTGACATCTGGCAGTCTACAATCGCTCTGCGCTGCTGGTAAACTCTGGATAACATGTTTAATGTTGAATTCCATCTCGTGGGCAAGTCGCACAACAGTCCATGAGCGGGCAGTTGTAGGCGGCGCTGCGCTGCCCTGAGAGGGGCAGCATCTGTGGTCGACTTGCGGAAATGCGCACAGATGCGGCGCACCTTGGTGAGCAAATCAGACAGATTGGGGGTATGTCTTGAGGAATCGCTGAACTATGAGATTGAACATGTGGGCCAGGCATGGCACATGTGTCAGTCTGCCGAGTTGCAGAGCCGCCACCAGGTTACGCCCGTTGTCACACACAACCATGCCTGGCTTGAGGTTCAGCGGTGCCAGCCACACATCGGTCTGCGCCGTGATGCCCTGTAACAGCTCTTGGGCGGTGTGCCTTTTGTCACCTAAGCTCAGCAGTTTGAGCACCGCCTGCTGGCGCTTACCCACGGCACTGCTGCTGCGCCTAGAGCTACTGACTGAAGGCGCCGTCCCCACGGATGGTAATTCGGTGGAGGAGGAGGAGGAGGGGTCGGAGGAGGAGGCATAGTATGTCTGAGAGACCGTGACCGAGGTAGGCCCCGCAATCCTTGGTGTGGGCAGTACATGAGCGGCCCCAGGGTCATTCTCGGTCCCAGCCTCCACCAAGTTAACCCAATGTGCCGTCAGTGAGATATAGTGTCCCTGCCCGGCAGCACTTGTCCACGTGTCCGTGGTTAGGTGGACCTTCTCAGAAACAGCGTTGGTCAGGGCACGGATGATGTTCTGTGACACGTGCTGGTGTAGGGCTGGGACGGCACATCGGGAAAAATAGTGGCGGCTGAGGACCGAATACCGAGGGGCAGCCACCGCCATGAGATTGCGAAAAGCCTCGGTCTCTACCAGCCTATAGGGCAGCATCTCAAGGCTAAGCAATTTGGAGATGTGGACATTGAGGGCTTGGTCATGTGGGTGGGTGGAACTGTATTTCCTCTTGCGCTCCAGCGTCTGCTGTAAAGACAGCTGAACACTGCGCTGGGCCTTGGGACACTGTGGAGGATCGTGGAGGCGAAGGTGTGGTTTTCCGGCGGGAGGCGCTCGTGCCGGGGTCCTGGGCAGGGGGTTGACTAGCAGAGGCAGCGAGTGACGCAGGAGGTTGACTAGCAGAGGCAGCGAGTGACACAGGGGAAGGAGCAGTGGTGTGACCCGCAGGAGGTGGTGAACGGCCTTGGTTCCATTGAGTGGGGTGTTTAGCACTCATATGCCTGCGCATGCTGGTGGTGGTTAGGCTAGTAGTGGTGGCACCCCTGCTGATCCTGGTGTGGCACAGGTTGCACACCACAGTCCGTCGGTCATCCTCACTTTCTTTAAAGAACCTCCAGACTTGCGAACATCTAGGCCTCGCCACGGGAGCATCACTACGTGAAACAGTTGCTGCTGATGCACCAGCTCTGGCCCTGCTTCTCCCTCTGGCCACACCACTGCCTCTTACAACCTGTTCTGGTGCAGCACTCACCTCCGCCTCAGAAGCACTGTCTTCACTCAGCATATCAAGCCAGCTCGGGTCAGTCACCTCGTCATCCTCCGATTCCTCATTCTGCTCCCCCCTCGGAATTACTCCCCTAACAATAACTTCACCACTGTCTGACAACCGTGTCTCCTCATCGTCCGACACCTCTTTACAAACTTCTTCCACTAACTCAACATTGTTATCATCATCATCATCATCATCACCCACAGACTGCGACAGTTGGAAAACTTGGGCATCGGGAAAGAGGTCAGCAGCAACCTGAGAAGTGGTTTGTGTCTCTGGGAAGGGTCCAGAAAACAGTTCCTGAGAGTATGCCGGATCGCATTCCAAATTTTCCTGGGAGGGGGCAGACTGGGGGGAAGGAGGTTGAGGTGGAGGAGCCAGAGGAGTGCTCCCTTGGGTAACGTGGGTGGACTGCGTGAAAGACTGACTGGTGGACAAATTACTTGAAGCATTATCCGCAATCCACGAGATCAGCTGTTCGCACTGTTGTGGTTTCAACAGTCCTCTACCACGTGTCCCTGTAAGTTGAGACATGAAGCTAGGGAGTGTAGCTCTGCGGCGTTCCCCTGCTCCCTCATCAGCAGGTACTGTCTCACCCTGCCCAAGATCACGGCCTCTGCCACATGCAGTAATTGAATGCCCACGCCCACACCCTCGTCCTCGACCCTTAGCCCTGGGGTTCAACATTTTCTGTATATAAGTGTATTCTATAAAAAAAATTAAATAAACGGGCCTGGTGTACTGAAACCCACAAACTTGTTCAGTCTGGTTTAATTTAGTGACGTACAGAAAGTGTCACCTGGACAGAATATACGGTTTGGAGCGAGTGTGCTGAACTGTGACACACAGAAAGGTTACACGCAGCTGTGTGAAATGGATTTGTATCACTCAGCTAAAACAACAAAAAAAACTAATTTTTTTCTATATATTTTTTTTATAAAAAAATTTTTTAGTTTTGTTTTTTTGGGAACGTGACGTGCAGGAACTATCGGAGACCTAACTCACACCCTGTTAACGGTGGCTATTTAGACTGCGACCCAGACAAATGTCGCACAGAGATTTTTAGGATCAAGCTTTACACGTGACAGGTAGCAAATGACTTGGTTGTATTCGGTGACGTACAGAAAGTGTCACCTGGACAGAATTTACGGTTTGGAGTGAGTGTGCTGAACTGTGACACACAGAAAGGTTACACCCAGCTTTGTGAAATGGATTTGTATCACTCAGCTAAAACAACAAAAGAACTAATTTTTTTGGTATATTTTGTTTTAATATTTTTTTTTTTAGTTTTGTTTTTTTTGGGAACGTGACGTGCAGAAACTATCGTACAGCTGACTGACACCCTAATGACGGTGGCTATTTAGACTGCGACCCAGACAAATGTCGCACAGAGATTTTTAAGATCAAGCTTTACACGTGACAGGTAGCCAATGACTTGGTTGTATTCGGTGACGTACAGAAAGTGTCACCTGGACAGAATATACGGTTTGGAGCGAGTGTGCTGAACTGTGACACACAGAAAGGTTACACGCAGCTGTGTGAAATGGATTTGTATCACTCAGCTAAAACAACAAAAAAAACTAATTTTTTTCTATATATTTTTTTTTATAAAAATTTTTTTTAGTTTTGTTTTTTTGGGAACTATCAGGAGACCTAACTCACACCCTGTTAACGGTGGCTATTTAGACCCAGACAAATGTCGCATAGAGATTTTTGGGATCAAGCTATGCACGTGACAGGCAGCAAATGACTTGGTTGTATTCGGTGACATACAGAAAGTGTCACCTGGACAGAAAATAGTGAGTGTACTGAACTGTGACACACAGAATGGTTCCACACTGCTGTGTGCAATGGATTTGTATCACTTAGATATAACATAAAAAAATAAAAGGGGGTTATACATGGCGATAGCTGCACTACTAGTGCCAGCCAGCCAAGTGACAAAAAAAAAATGTCTTCTAGCCCTTAGAAGTGCTGTTGGGTTCTTTGTGGGTGATCCCTGCCTAACAGAGAACTAAATGCAGGCCCTAACACTGTCCCTGAAAGGCAGCAGCTCTATCCCTAACGACATCCAGACGGCATCTGAGCCGAGCACCGCGGCCAGTCGGTAGTATATTCCAGGGTCACCTGATCAGGCCAGCCAACCCCTGCTATCGACATGTAAGGGCCTCACGTGATGCTGGGTGTACCGCAGAGTCTCCTGGCTTGTGATTGGCTGTGTTTTTAGGCGCTGTAAGGAATCGTACTCACTTGACCAGTGAAAAGAGGCAGGGACACCACGAACTTTTCCAAAGTCCTTGTTTATTTAGCTTTCCAAGTCATACAGCCGTAATTCCGGATCGCAGCCAGGTCAAATAAATGCAGCACACACAGTCAGTGTTGCCTCACACTGACTCCCACTTCTCCAGACTGAGACACACCTAAGTCCAGCAGCAGGATTAAATAGAAATGCTGGACATGAGCACACCTGAAAACCTGAACTGGAGCATGGGGAACAGGCACCCACCCAGCACATTGCCTGTTCCCAGTAAAAGCCAGACCCGGACTAGCTGGAACCAGCTACTCTAACTATTAGGGCAGGGGTAGGGAACCTCCGGCTCTCCAGCTGTTGTGAAACTACAACTCCCAGCAAGCATACTCGCTCTGCTCTTCTAAGAACTCTCATAGAAATGAATGAAGCATGCTGGGAATTGTAGTTTCACAACAGCTGGAGAGCCGGAGGTTCCCTACCCCTGTATTAGGGTGTTCACTGACTACCTCAGTGAACACAGAGTTGTTGGCCTTTACCCCACCAAGGCTGGGCACCTTGGTGGCACGCTCCTAATAAACCAAACTACTACTCAGAATACTTCCTGCAGCATTCTGGGTGACACGTATCTTCCCTCAAATACGGCACCTGTCACTGCCTTACCTGTTGCTGCCTCACATACCCCCCCCTCTGTTCAAACCTGTGGGGGTGAACACATGCCATGCAGTGGACTCTGGACAGAGCATCTGCATTCCCCTGCAGTGTCCCTGCCCTGTGCTCCACTGTAAACTTGAAGTTTTGCATGGAGAGGAACCATCTGGTAACCCGAGCATTTCTCTCCTTCGCCTGGTTCATCCACGTGAGAGGTGAATGATCGGTCACCAGGCGGAACGTCCTCCCCAGCAGATAATAGCGGAGAGACTCGAGTGCCCACTTGATGGCCAGGCACTCCCTCTCCACTATGCTGTACCTCGTTTCCACTGGCGTTAGCTTACGGCTCAGGAAACTAACGGGATGCTCCTCCCCGTTAACCTCCTGAGACAGCACTGCACCTAGCCCTACCTCAGAGGCATCTGTCTGTACAATAAATTCTTTATTGAAGTCAGGTGTAACCAGGACCGATGTCCCACACAACACAGACTTCAATGCTCTGAAGGCCTTCTCTGCCTGAACATTCCAGCGGACCATTACGGACTTCCGACCTTTTAGAAGGTCTGTCAATGGAGCTGACAAAGTGGCAAAATTGGGAATAAACCTCCGGTAATATCCCATTAACCCTAGGAAGGCTTTCACCTGCCTCGTCGTCAGGGGGCGGGGCCAGTTCTGTATAGCTTCTATCTTATTTACTTGGGGTTTGATGACTCCCCGTCTGATTACATATCCCAGGTACCTAGCCTCTTCCAACCCTATCGTACACTTCTTGGGGTTGTCGGTTAATCCCGCTTTTCGGAGAGAATTTACTACCGCCTGCGCCTTCGGTAGGTGACTATCCCAGTTCGTGCTAAATACCGCTATATCATCGAGGTATGCCGAAGCATACTGACGATGGGGCCGGAGGATGATATCCATTAGCCACTGGAACGTGGCTGGAGCACCATGTAACCCAAAGGGCAACACCTTGTATTGATACAGCCCTTCGGGGGTGACAAAACCAGTTTTTTCCTTTGCAGCCTTAGTTAAGGGCACCTGCCAATACCCTTTTGTAAGATCTAAGACCGAAAAGTACCGGGCTTGTCCCAATCTCTCTATTAACTCATCAGCTCGGGGCATTGGGTAGGCGTCAAATTTTGAGACCTCATTGAGCTTCCGGAAATCGTTACAGAATCGTAACGTACCATCTGGTTTTGGTATTAGGACTATTGGACTAGCCCACTCACTCCGAGACTCTTCAATGACCCCTAGTTGCAGCATTGACTTCACTTCCTCAGATATGGCTTGTCGCCGAGCCTCAGGTACCCGATAAGGCTTTAAGCGAACTTTGACCTGGGGCTCAGTGACAATGTCATGTTGGATTATGGATGTACGTCCAGGAAGTTCGGAGAAAACATCCCTATTCCGACTCACGAACTCCCTGACCTCTTGACCTTGTTTAGTAGACAGGCCATCCGCTATTTTCACTGTGGCGGAAGCTTTCTCGGAGACCACCGGTGAAGATGGAGCCTTCTTCACAGAGGAAACCGAGAGCGGGTTATCCACCAGTAGACTTTCTCTATCTTTCCAGGGCTTTAATAAATTGACATGGTACACCTGTTCTGGCTTTCGCCGACCTGGCTGGCGTACCTTGTAATTTACTGTCCCCACTTTCTCTATCACTTCGTAGGGCCCTTGCCACCTTGCAAGGAACTTACTGTCAACTGTGGGTATAAGTACCAGTACCCGGTCACCTGGGTTAAAGGTCCTCACCCTGGCTGCCCGGTTGTATACCCGGCTCTGAGCCAGTTGTGCCGCTTCCATATGTTCCCGAACAATCGGCAGAACTGTCTCCATCCTTTCCTGCATTTTCTCTATATGTTCGATGACACTCTTATGTGGGGTGGGCTGTTGCTCCCATGCCTCTTTAGCAACGTCAAGCAAACCCCGGGGGTGCCTGCCATACAATAATTCAAAGGGTGAGAACCCAGTGGATGCCTGGGGCACTTCTCGCACAGCGAACAATACATACGGCAGCAGGAGATCCCAGTCTTTCCCATCTTTAGATACAGCTCTCTTGAGCATGTTCTTTAGAGTTTTGTTAAACCTTTCCACCAGTCCGTCTGTTTGGGGATGGTACACGGACGTGTGTAAGGGTTTAACATTTAACAACCGGCAGAGTTCCTTCATGACCTTAGACATGAAGGGAGTCCCCTGATCTGTCAAGATCTCCTTAGGTATCCCTACGCGAGAAAACATTTCCATTAATTCTTTGGCTATAAGCTTAGCCGACGTATGGCGCAGTGGAATTGCCTCAGGATAACTGGTAGCATAATCTAGGACCACCAAGATATGCTGGTGACCTCTGGCCGACTTATTTATTGGTCCCACCAGATCCATCGCTATTCTTTCGAACGGCACCTCTATGATAGGCATAGGTACTAAGGGGCTACGGTAGTGTGGCTGGGGGCTAGTTATCTGACACACAGGACAGGACTGACAGAAGCTCCGAACCTCCTCATAGATGCTAGACCAATAGAACCTCTGCTTTATTCGTTCTTGGGTCTTTTTAACCCCAAGATGTCCTCCCAGTACATGCGTGTGGGCCATGTCTAATATCCTACGGCGGTAAGGCTGTGGTACCACCAACTGCTCTATTACCTCTTGTCGTACCTTGTCCACCCTGTACAATAATTCTTGGTTAATGGCCATGTGTGGAAACTCTGATTCTGCCCCTGGGTATTGGGCTACCCCATTAATTACTGATACCCTTTCTCTCTCTCGTATCAGCATAGGATCCTGGAGCTGGGCGGTCCCGAATGTGTCCCGTGACACCTCGAGATCTGGGAGGGATGGGGTTTCGACAGTCTCTCCAGCCAATACCTCTAAGGGAAACCTATCGGGATTATACTCTAGATCTGTGGTGGTGACCCCTACGGCTGGTACCCCGGAGTCGGGGTCTTCGGGTTCCGGACCCGGACAGATTTCCTCCCCCAGAGAACGCATTCTGTCCTTCCACAAAGTCCAGAATATAGGTAAGTCTCTTCCCAAAATGGTGTCATAGGGAAGATGTTGTACTACCGCCACAACGTGTTGTACCTCCCCACTTGCCGTGGACAGGGTAATCCTCGTGGTGGGA
The DNA here is from genome assembly GCA_900303285.1 of Rhinella marina. Taxonomy (NCBI): domain Eukaryota; kingdom Metazoa; phylum Chordata; class Amphibia; order Anura; family Bufonidae; genus Rhinella; species Rhinella marina. The sequence continues at coordinate 59,646 of ONZH01029941.1, read as the reverse complement.
TACTCCCGTAGATCGCCATGAATACAGACTATAGCTAATTTTTGATTCACTGGGACTTCTTCTGACACCAGCGACCCACGCACGAGGGTCACCAGGCTCCCAGAATCCAGCAGTGCCTTGACCTGGTACCCGTTAATAGAAACCTGACACAGGGGGGGGGGCGTATCCGCAGCCATCAGGGGGTCCGCGGTACACACAGGCCGGGCATAGAAGGAGTACCGGCGAGCGAACCCACAGTCCATGGGTTCAGTAGTTAAGGGGCAGTTTGCTACCATATGTCCTGGACCGTGGCAGCGCCAGCATCGAATTACAGTGGCCTCGCGGGACCCCGGGTCTCGCATAATAGGGATTCGGTTTGCGTGACCCCCATAGGGAGACGTGATCTTTTCCCAGGCTCCTTAGGCTGGGTGGGGGGCTGGCGTGCATCCCTTGCATGTGCAGAACCCCTTACCAAGTCCTGGGTTGCCATATACCGCTCGACCAGGCTAACCAGCTGGTCAAGGTTGCCTGGGTCTCCTTGACCCACCCAGCGCTGAATAGCGACTGGCAGAGTGCGTACAAACCGGTCAATTACCACCCTCTCAATCATTTGGGCAGGGCTTAAAGTCTCAGGTTGGAGCCACTTCTTCACCAGGTGCAACAAGTCATATGCCTGAGACCTGGCGGGTTGGGACTCTGAAAACACCCACTGGAACACCCTTTGCGCTCGCACATAAGTGTTGACCCCCATCCGAGCCAAAACCTCACCTTTGAGTTTCTTATAGTCCTGGGCGTCCTCATGGCTGAGGTCAAAATAGGCTTTCTGGGCATCTCCTACCAGGAATGGTGCCACCACTTCAGCCCACTGGTCGGATGGCAGGTTTTCCTGCTCCGCGGTTCTTTCAAACACTGTAAGGAAGGCCTCACCGTCGTCCTCTGGACTCATTTTCCTCAGCGCTGACCGGACTTTATCCCGGGCTGCAGACGGAAACGGGGGTCACTGCTGGTGGGGTCACTTGCTGAGACAAACGCAGGGTCTCTTGCAGGGCCGCAATCTGTTGAATCAACAAGTTGTTAGTCTGTTGCTGTTGGGCATTGGACTCGGCCTGCTGGGCGTTCGCCTGGACCAGCTGCTGTAACACGGCCTCCATCTTGTCCGCTGTTTTAGGGCAAAGCTTGGCCGGCTTTATCCAGGACATGCACAATTGTGTTTGCCTCACTAGTCTGTTGCCCGCATCCTCCACCAAATGTAAGGAATCGTACTCACTTGACCAGTGAAAAGAGGCAGGGACACCACGAACTTCTCCAAAGTCCTTGTTTATTTAGCTTTCCAAGTCATACAGCCGTAATTCCGGATCGCAGCCAGGTCAAATAAATGCAGCACACACAGTCAGTGTTGCCTCACACTGACTCCCACTTCTCCAGACTGAGACACACCTAAGTCCAGCAGCAGGATTAAATAGAAATGCTGGACATGAGCACACCTGAAAACCTGAACTGGAGCATGGGGAACAGGCACCCACCCAGCACATTGCCTGTTCCCAGTAAAAGCCAGACCCGGACTAGCTGGAACCAGCTACTCTAACTATTAGGGTGTTCACTGACTACCTCAGTGAACACAGAGTTGTTGGCCTTTACCCCACCAAGGCTGGGCACCTTGGTGGCACACTCCTAATAAACCGAACTACTACTCAGAATGCTTCCTGCAGCATTCTGGGTGACACGTATCTTCCCTCAAATACGGCACCTGTCACTGCCTTACCTGTCGCTGCCTCACAGCGCCTAAAAAGCACGATGCGGAAGTTGCCATTTCCTTGAGCATGGTGAGATACTCATCCGAGCAGCGAGCACTTACGAGTACCCTAATACTCGAACGAGCACCAAGCTCGGACGAGTATGCTCACTCATCTCTAGTTGTGGGTAAACGGTTTGAAGGTTTTCTAAGAGATGCTATATTGGAGTACCTCAATGAAAATAAGCAAATAACTCCATATCAGCATGGCTTCATGAGGGATCAGTCATGTCAAGCCAATTTAATCAGTTTCTATCAGGAGGTAAGTTCTAGACTTGACCGCGGTAAATCAATGGATGTTGTATATCTGGACTTCTCCAAAGCATCTGACACTGTACCGCATAAAAGGTTAGTATATAAAATATGAATGCTTGGCCTGGGAGAAAATGTCTGTATGTGGGTAAGTAACTGGCTCAGTGATAGAAAACAGAGGGTGGTTATTAACGGCACACACTCAGATTGGGTCACTGTCACTAGTGGGGTACCACAGGGGTCAGTATTGGGCCCTATTCTCTTCAACATATTTATTAATGATCTTGTAGAAGGCTTAAACAGATAACACTAAACTGTAAAATAATTAACACAGAAGAGGACAGTACACTGCTACAGATGGATCTGGATAGATTTGAGGCTTTGGCAGAAAAATGGCAGATGAGGTTTAACACTGACAAAATGTAAGGTTATGCACATAGGAAGGAATAATGCAAGTCACCAGTACATACTAAATGATAAAACACTGGATAACACTGACATGGAAAAGGACCTAGGAATTTTAGTAAACAGCAAACTAAGCTACAGAAACCAGTGTCAGACAGCTGCTGCCAAGGTCAATAAGATAATTGCATCAAAATTGCATCAAAAGGGGCATAGATGATAAGAACATAGTCCTGCCACTTTACAAATCAGTAGTCAGACCACACATGGAGTACTGTGTACAGTTCTGGGCTCCACCTAAGCAGACATAGCAGGGCTGGAGAGGGTTCAGAGGAGGGCAATTAAAGTAATAACTGGAATGGGTGGACTACAGTACCCAGATAGATTATCAAAATTAGGGTTATTCAGCTTAGAAAAAAGATGACTGAGGGGTGATCTAATAACAATGTATAAATATATCAGGGGTCAGTACAGAGATCTCTCCCATGATCTATTTATCCCCTAGACTGTGACTGTGACGAGGGGACATCCTCTGCGTCTGGAGGAAGAAGATTAGTACATAAACATAGAAGAGGATTCTTTACGGTAAGAACAGTAAGACTATGGAACTCTCTGCCTGAGGAGGTGGTGATGGTAAGTTCACTAAAAGAGTTCAAGAGGGGCCTGGATGTATTTCTGGAGGGTAACAATATTAAAGGTTATAGTTACTAGAGATGGGTCGTTGATCCAGGGAGTTATTCTGATTTCCTGATTGGAGTCGAGAAGGAATTTTTTCCCCTAAAGTGAGGAAAATTGGCTTCTACCTCACAGGTTTTTTTTGCCTTCCTCTGGATCAACTTGTAGGAAAACAGGCCGAACTGGATGGACAGATGTCTTTTTTTGGCCTTATAAACTACGTTACTATGTTCCAACTGTCATGTCGCTCACATGATACAGTTTGGCAATTTTCTTGTCCAAGAAGAGCTGGATGATGCTGTTTCTCTTTTTATGGGAAATCTTCTTCATGTCTCCACCTGGATTTGAACTAGTGTTCAAATTTTGCTTAGGAACCAACCTAATAACGCACTGAGCTATTAAGGAATGTGAGGTCAGGTTACAATTTGTAGTATATTAAAAGAAAAAGATTGTTCCATCACCAGAACCAAAACAGTAACAATGACGTTACATGACAAGAATCTGCAGAACTAATCATATGCTAAATAGCAGCAAGTCCAATTTATTTATGAGATAGCCAAGATGATTGTCTATAAAAAGATGGGAGTCTCATGTTGGAAGCTGTAGTGGATGGTGAGATATGGAGCCTGAAAGTCAAAAGTTCAAAACATTGTTACCCTTTTGCTCATCAGTGTATATTCTTATGTAAAAAAAAAAGAAAAAAAAGTTTGTAGGAAACAATAATAAATAAATAATAAAAACAAGTGATGATCGAGCACCCAGGTGCTCATGCGCTTGGGTACTCTGGCCAAGAACTCAGGAGTGCTCGGCCAAGCACCCGAGCATAATTGAAGTCTATGGGAGTAAACCAGGTTGCCTGGTTTACACAAGTGCCCAAAATTTAAAAAAAAGTACAAAGACAGACATAAAGAGACACTACTTACCTTCCCTAGCAGCTCCCCCCTCCCGTCCAGCAGGAAGACAGCGCGCAGAGTGGTAAGTTTTACCACAGCGCCACCTGCTGGATGGGAGGAATTACTACAAAGAAGAAGCCTGAGGAGGTAAGTGGTTTGTGTTTGTTTGTTTTCTATTTTTCAGGATCGTGAATGCAGAGAACTACATCGAATTTGTTGGATTATGTCGGACCAGCTTTTTTATTTTTTTAAATAAAATGGTCAAACAGGGGTCTGGGGAGTATTTATTTGGCCGGTATGGCCAGCACTAACCCCAACATCTATTACATCAGCACCCACCGCCACCAGGGGTGTCGGGAAGAGCCGGGTACCCGCAGGACAGGACCTTCTAAATTGAGGGTCCGGTTCTGGGGCAGCGGCAGGCTGTTACTGTTAGGCTGGGAAGGGCCAATAACCATGTCCCTTCCCACCCTGGTAGTGCCAGGCTGCCGCTGCTGGTTGTATCTGGCTGGAGAAGGAAAAAAGGGGGGACCCCACGCCATTTAAAAAAAAAAAATGAAATAATTTTTAAAAATGGCGTGGGGTCCCCCCTCAGGCTTCAGGCTTCTCCTCCTCAGGCTTCTTCTCCTCAGCAAAGGAGCTTCTTCATTACATTGCGCCCTCTGCTGGTGAATGAAAAAAATTACACCTTGAATTCTTCAATGAAAAAAAAAACGTGATAGGTGACGGATCTGTTTACTATTGTGTCACACCAAACGGATCCGTCCCCATTGACTTGCATTGGGGTCATAATGGATCCATCTTGGTGCGGGGAGGGGACTCGAGCATTGTGCTCGAGTACACTCGGTGTTCGGCCAAACACCTAGCGGACCCGAGCGTAGGCATGCTTTTCGGCCGAGCATGCTCACTCAACATTAATAAAAGCTTTTTTTTTCCCATGTGAATTTGCATTAACTCCTTGATCTTGAAGATAAATTTAATGACAATGTGAAAACAGTTGAGAACCTGGTCACCTTCACCATTGTAATCTTTGTTAATCTGATGCCATTACATTATTTTTATCTGCTGCTAAGAGTTTCCAGCAGAGGCGTGGATCATATATAAATATTTATTTATTAAATGTCATTGTTTCCAAGGATACACCAGAGGCCGAGGAAATCAATATTAATTCATTACGCAGCGTAATGGAAAATATTTGAACTGCTCACTCTGAGATGCATGTATGAGCTGTAGAAAATGATATGCATGTGTCCTCAGGAGCGGCTTCATCACTACACAAAGTTAAATCAACATTTTATTAAGATAACCTGTGAGTAAAGGGTGGAAAAAATTATATCTTGGGTCCCACATATCTTTGGTGACTATGTTGAAAAATGAATGTAAAAAAAAAACAAAAAAAAACAGAGCCATATATTTTTTAAAGGGAACCTGTCACCTCCAACACACGCATAGAACTGTCTGCATTACCTTAAATTAGGCCCCAATGTGTTCCTAGTGATGCCTTTTATGCAGTAATTTGATCCCCCAAACTTCATGAAAACGCGGTTTTAATCGCCATCTGCGCTTTCTCTGCAGTCAGGTTGAAGTCAAGGGGGCAGCGGCCTCCTTGCTTCAAGTCATGTAAAGCATGCCCCTTTTGCCAATGATTGACATCCTCTGTGTGGCCTGGGATCCCGGCTCCTGCGCTCCGCCAGCTTTCGTCTGCCCACTGCGCATGCTCCAGTGAGCGAGCGCGCGATCGCCCGGCAGTCCATCCTCTGGTACGCAAGCCTGACGCTCGCATTTCGTGAGCGTGAGCGTGAGCGTGGCTGCAGAGGCAGAGCGCAGGAGCCGGGATCGCCACACAGAGGATGTCAATAAGTGGTAAAAGGGGCGTGCTTTACATGACTTGAAGCAAGGAGGCCGCTGCCTCCTTGACTTCAACCTGACTGCAGAAAGAGCGCAGATGGCGATTAAAACCGCGTTTTCATGAAGTTTGGGGGATCAAATTACTGCATAAAAGGCATCACTAGGAACACACTGGGGCCTAATTTAAGGTAATGCAGGCAGTTCTATGCGTGTGTTGGAGGTGACAGGTTCCCTTTAAATATTATGTGTGTCTAAAAAAAATACACAATAGTAAACAATTTTACGTTTACATAAAATTTTTACTTTGATTTACTTTATATTTTTTTTAAGATACAATTTTAATTGACAACCACTTGTCAAAATGGGAATCACATCTAATTTCCACTGACTCTGCAGTTTAAAATTATCTGTGAATTATTTATATATATGCCATTACTTTGTACATTTACGTTTTTATTATTGTCTGATACCGGCCACTCTAGCAAAGCATTTCAGTAAGAAGAAAAAAAAATGGTGCCACAGGATGGCATGCCATTGGGTCATATCTTTAAGAAGCCATATTGAACCTTCAGGACGTCAACATCATGGTCCGAACACCTCCGCCGATCTTGTGAGCACTACTCCCTTTTCAGAAGTATGTGGTGCATTTTCTCACTAGTCTCAGAACGCAGTGTAAATACAAGTGCTCATCCCATTCATTTCAATGGGAAGAGAGCTTGTACTTATACTGCTACACCACTAGTAGCTAGACGACACATACAGTAATCTCGAAGAGGAAGCAGTGCTCACATGAGTGCTGCCTCCTTTTCAAATAGCTGATTGGGGGTGGGGTTCCGGGACTCAGACTCCCACCGATCTGATACTGATGACCTATCCTATAAAAGGTTATCAATAGAGATGAGCGAAGCTTCCAAAAATTCAATTTGGCTGTTTTGCCAAATTTCTACTTCATAAAGTGCATTTCATTGTAAGTAGCGGGTGCAATGATGGAGATTGTACCCCCCCCATCATTGAACCCATCAGATGCTGCTCATGGCTCATTATTTGCAAGGAATGCCTTCCCTGGGGTAGGTGTTCCTGCATGGGAAGCACAGGCTTCTCGCTTTTAGGCCTCTCAGATGCCATGGTCACATCTGAACATAGCATTCGATGGGTTAAATGTCCACAATTGGCATTACTGCCAATTGTGGACATTAGCCACGGGTGTCTGCTGTGTGAAACAGCAGGCACCCAGTTGCTATGGTGCCTGCTCTGCTCTGGAGCATGACTATCTTTAAAGACCGGACATCTGCCATACCTGTATGGCGGATATCATGAAGGGGTTATAAATATGTGTATGCAGCATGGAATTAAGCTCCCTCTAGTGGTGCCTGCAGGTAACTGGAATTGAATTTAGAGAAGTGTAACAGAGCAAAAAGCTGCAGCCAATCAAAATATATTTTGTAAATTATGAGCACAATTAGCAAATCATATTAAAATATATTTGTTTTAAAGCCATGCTATAGTAATGTTATTTCACTATTTATTTTGAGGAAAATGTGAGAAATTGATGAAGTCATGACAACATAGCATCCGATTTTGAGTCCTAGTTACAGAACTAAAAATCTGGCAAAGTGATGTGTCATGTGAGATTGTCTAAACAAAAGTGTTTAAAGCTATAGCATGATTCTATGGAAACATATATAGGACTATAATAATGGCAGGGTGTGAGATTGTATAGACTGGTTATACAGAGGCATGGGAAATCACATAGAGGTATATTGGCTGAATGGTGATGACTGAGGATATATTAAGGTATGTAAGATAAGCGTAATGTATGAGATCATAAGAAGTTTGCAATGATATGATGATATGTGCATTTGCCCAAATTTTGGAGATGTTAAAGTGAATAAAAGTATAATCAATGGCTACATATCTTTTACAGTGGTTAGAGATAAGCAAATAAATTTGGAATTTGTCCCATGATAGTATCAGGTAGGCTTGGTGTTCTTAGTTAATTTGAATATCTTTATCAGAAATAAAGCAGTATGCAAAGTCGCTTTCCTTCCAAAAAGAAAAGAACACTAAGCCTCTCTGATGTGGAAGACATAATATATGCTAATTTGCTTGTATATTTTCCCCATAAACACATCCAGCATTGGCTGGACTACAATACGTCTCATATATACTAGGTGGTCTCCATAATGATAAAATTATTCCTGAGAACAAATCCCAGTCAGCTAACTAGGGCAATTTTCTCAGTTTTATTTTCCTTTTTGAATGAGAGCCTTTTTTCTTGTCTCATTCAGAGAAGTGTAATCCACGGACATTCATTGTGGTAGGAAAGCTATCTTTCATTTTTTATTGTTTTTTTTTTTTTGCATTTGAGTATTATGTATGTCTTTTACTTGCTCTTATATTTTTTTCTCTTGCTTTTAAGAGAAAAAGTATAACTTGTAGGAGACTTTAAAGTGATATATAGCAATTATCTGGACAACTGGGACATCATTAATGTGGACCTAAATAAAATTTTGGTGAAAAATTTGGTGAATCTCACATAAAACAAATTTCAAGAAGTTTCCTAATCTCTAATAGTGATCCTTTAGATGAGTTTTTCACATCAGATCAGTCTGCTTATTTTTATTTTTTGCTGCTTTATTTTTTGGTCATTTGTTCTTAAAGACAGCTGCCATATATGATCAAAGTCCTCAGGAACAAAAATACAAAGTCAAAACCATATAAAAATAAGGCCATTTCATATATCAAGTCAGGGTGATGTCACTTTTAGTGCCCTAATAAATGACTGTTACTGAGAACACAGCTTTATTTCATGATCAACAATGACATGTTCTCTGTTCCACAGAAGTAATGAAATGTATTTTAATGTAATTTTCTCAGTAGAATGCTTATGTGTTTGAATCACTAATGATGTCAGGCATGGACTATAGTGACAAAAACAAGTAACAACACCCAGAATTTTAGGAAATATCACGATAATAGAATCTTAACGTCAGACACCTTAGAAATCTAAGATATTAGACCTCAGAAACCATAGGTGAAAGGGGTTATCTTAATAACATATCCCTTTTCCACATGGACACCTTAAAGCCCACTATTCTTATGGTTTCTTTGGCCTAAAAAATTAATTATTCTGAGAGTTCATCTTCCATGTATACAAAACATGTTCAAGGTCATTCTTAAAGGGGTTGTTCATTAAAAAAAAACATGTTTATATGAGTTTAAAATATACCATTTACTAATATACTTGAATTAACAAAGGTATCCTGATTTATAGATATCAGTACTGGTCCCAGCAACACTACTTCGAGAATGGAAGCCACCTTATCTGTCTATGCATTGCCTATGATAGGGAGGGACTCAACTATTTAAATGAGTCAGTCAGCTAGCCTATTCATAGAGAAGTCACATGCTGACATAGGAAACTCCCTCCTATGTGAAACACAAGTTAGAAGTGATGCAGCAGGGACCCATACTGATATCTGGAAATTGAAGCATCTTTGTTAATTCAAGTGCATTAGTAATTAACAACCACTTTAATGGCATTATATTCTTTGTTGTTATCATTGAACACACAGGTCATGCCAACATGAAGATCTAGCTTAAGTAATGAAACTGCAGTTTTGCTTTATCTATCTCTGTTAGACTGCATCTGCACCAGACTAGGCCAACTAGTGGAGGAATTCAATTTAGCAGTATAACTAGAGACAGAGAGCTTGAAATGAGTTGCATACGGTCCTGGGAGACCCCAGAATGCCATCCACAACTTTCAGGGCAATTGGAGAACTTTTGTTTCAGGCCAAACACGGGACCAATCGCCTGACCAATTCAGCAGCTGAATCAAATCTAAATTAAATTTCAAAAAAATAACTCTGGACCACTGGACCACTATTCAAACACTTGTGGATTGATGCAATGTTCATTAAATTTAAAATAAAAATATGTAACAATGTAAGAATTCCTTTGATTCCTCTGGATTAAGAATACTTATATACAAAGGAAAATGTTAAAAAAAAGCCCCTGATGATTTCTTTTGAATGCATTGTAACAATAGGCATATAGTTCTCAACATAAAAAGAGTACTTCAAATTAATGAAAAAAGTTTCAGAGCAATTTACTATTTGGTGTTTTAACATTCATTATCGGATAAAATAATGAATGCGGTGTATAAAACTCTGCCACAGTATAATAATGACAAGTTCCCATGCTACCAAGAGCGCAATCAGGAGATCAATAGAATGCAGACATTTATGCAGGGCATAGAGCAGAAGTGATATTGAACTCTTAAAGAATTGCAGAATTGTATTGATCTTCGAAATTGTAGGTGGCTTTGTGACTTCACATTTATTTATGCATGAGATCCTTGTACAGAAAGAATCTTTGTGAGTCTCACAGGTTAAATGCAACAGCATCAAAGTGATCTTGAAAGAAGGTAGTGCTACTCCCTGTGAAGGTATTGTATTATGTGAAAACTTAAACATAAAGTAATAGCACTTACATTATTGTCTTACTTAAAAATAAAATATTGGGAAAAATACTAAAAATTGCAAATAAAGAATTTCTTGTGGTTTGCTTCTGTGTTGAATAATAAGTGATAAATAGATATTGTGTACAATTCTTTACTAAAGAGTATGTGTCATGAGAAGATTATTAAAGTAAATATCTATGTACCTGAAATGATTCAAGCCATAGTTCTTGGTTGCTTTCTGCACTATTTTTTTTTAATTTTTTTTAGAAGCTGTTTTATTTATTTTATCATCTGACCATCATCAATATCAATTATTTATTCCATCATTTGATCACCATTATCATCCCGTTCCAGCCATCTATTAGTGTGTTCCAATTTTTTTGTCTTACTGTTTCCTTGATATGGGCTTCATACGTATTTTTACTTATTTGACTATCCAGCTACAGGTCTCCTATAAGTTCTTGGAGTTTATGAGTTCTGGGAGACTTTGTGTAACAGTGGCTGCTGTCCACCGATGTTCTCCTGCTTACTTCCGCGGTCCCGGGCAAATGACCTGTCGCTGTACTGCCTGTCCTGAGCTATTGCTTGCTTGACTTCACCCCTGCCTCATCCTTTGGACCTGCACTGTTGCCCCTGGTTACAACATGGCCTGCTGACTATGTCTGTACCTTTGGTACCTTGCTGAGGTATCTTCTGGTCCACCTGGACCAGCTGCTTTGTGTGCCAATTCTCCTCACGAGGTAGTGACCTTGTAACCCCCCCCCCCCAGGAAAGTCTATCCCCACTATCAGGCGAACTGTGAAGAATGAGGGGTTCACTTAGACAATGCCTTTAGAGGAGGTAGCACACATGGCAAATGTTGGTTCACATGCACTGGTTCATGACACTTTGTTAGTACCCAGGAAATGTGACTGCTGTAGGTGTGATTCAGTTCCAATGTCTAGTGTTTAGTCACTATTGTCTCACACATAAGTGTTCAAGCTTTGATTTCTAAAATCGTTCAGCTCACGGATGCAATATGTGAATAATACTGACCTGAACTAACCATAAGTGCCTCTCTAGTGCTCAAAAAGAGGTTAGCGAGGAGGAAGAGAAGTAATATGCCAGCATTGGTTACTGTTCTACACTCACCGGCCACTTTATTAGGTACACCTGTCCAACTGCTCGTTAACACTTAATTTCTAATCAGCCAATCACATGGCGGCAACTCAGTGCATTTAGGCATGTAGACATGGTCAAGACAATCTCCTGCAGTTCAAACCGAGCATCAGTATGGGGAAGAAAGGTGATTTGAGTGCCTTTGAACGTGGCATGGTTGTTGGTGCCAGAAGGGCTGGTCTGAGTATTTCAGAAACTGCTGATCTACTGGGATTTTCACGCACAACCGTCTCTAGGGTTTACAGAGAATGGTCCGAAAAAGAAAAAACATCCAGTGAGCGGCAGTTCTGTGGGCGGAAATGCCTTGTTGATGCCAGAGGTCAGAGGAGAATGGGCAGACTGGTTCGAGCTGATAGAAAGGCAACAGTGACTCAAATTGCCACCTGTTACAACCAAGGTAGGCAGAAGAGCATCTCTGAACGCACAGTACGTCGAACTTTGAGGCAGATGGGCTACAGCAGCAGAAGACCACACCGGGTGCCACTCCTTTCAGCTAAGAACAGGAAACTGAGGCTACAATTTGCACAAGCTCATCGAAATTGGACAGTAGAAGATTGGAAAAACGTTGCCTGGTCTGATGAGTCTCGATTTCTGCTGCGACATTCGGATGGTAGGGTCAGAATTTGGCGTCAACAACATGAAAGCATGGAACCATCCTGCCTTGTATCAACGGTTCAAGCTGGTGGTGGTGGTGTCATGGTGTGGGGAATATTTTCTTGGCACTCTTTGGGCCCCTTGGTACCAATTGAGCATCGTTGCAACGCCACAGCCTACCTGAGTATTGTTGCTGACCATGTCCATCCCTTTATGACCACAATGTACCCAACATCTGATGGCTACTTTCAGCAGGATAATGCGCCATGTCATAAAGCTGGAATCATCTCAGACTGGTTTCTTGAACATGACAATGAGTTCACTGTACTCAAATGGCCTCCACAGTCACCAGATCTCAATCCAATAGAGCATCTTTGGGATGTGGTGGAACGGGAGATTCGCATCATGGATGTGCAGCCGACAAATATGCGGCAACTGTGTGATGCCATCATGTCAATATGGACCAAAATCTCTGAGGAATGCTTCCAGCACCTTGTTGAATCTATGCCACGAAGAATTGAGGCAGTTCTGAAGGCAAAAGGGGGTCCAACCCGTTACTAGCATGGTGTACCTAATAAAGTGGCCGGTGAGTGTATATTGTAGGCTAAAGGATATGTATTGATGCAAGACTGTACAGTATGTACCATAGAGGCAGTCTATTTATTTGCTTTTGGGTCCCTAGAGAGAGGTGATCAGTCAAATCTGGATGCATTATTCATGTTAATGGTAAATTACTTCTTCAGGAACTTCTTTAGAAAGTAGAAAATTAGAAAGGGACCAACATGTAATCTTTACTTTCAGGCTTACTCAGCTCTATGTATACCTTTGGACTGACAAGCTATCATACTGACAGGATTCTTCTTTATCTGATAAGATCTATGGGAACAGGTGCCCCTTAAAAAATAATAATAAAATAAAATCATAACTAAAGAGAGTTTATGTAAACTTGCTGGGACATTACGAACACAGACTTACACCCTTAGGTACCCAATAAAGGGCATTTATCATGTACGAAAAGTTAATACAAGACACTTCCTAATGTATCGTGATTAGTGATGATGTATAGAAAAATGTGATTCGGCTGCTTCATCGAATTTGGCAAAAGAAATTTGCTTCTTCTTGACTTAGTTATGAAGCACATTTCTCTGTAAGTAGTGGGTGCAATGACATGGACTGGCGATTGTGACGCTCCCCATCTTTGCAACCCTCAAATGTCCTGTTCATAGCTGATTGCAGCATCTGATAGCAATATTATAGTGTAACTATAATACAATCATACTTACCTTATCCATTTGATCACGAAGAGTCATCCGCCACCGTCTTGGTTGAATAACTAGCATTAAATTTTGCATGGCTCAAGATGATGACATCACATCAGCTGGCTTGATGATGTCATATATCACCCACTCATGTGATTTAGCACTGGATCTTCAATCAAGATCGAGGCAGCCGGCTCTTTGCGCTCAAATGGATGAGGTAAGTATGATTTTTTTTTATTTTTTCAAGAAAAATTGATTCGTTACGTTACCACTGGCTTTACAAATTGAATTTTCCATGAAATTTGTATCAAAGTGGACTTCCATTCACTCAACACTAATTGTGATTGTCCATATTGCCTCCTTTGTTGGTTTTATTCATTTTTCCATCACTTTATACGCCGCTTGTTTCCAGGGGTTACGACACTGCCATCCAGCAGCTGTGACCGAGCTTGCACACTACAGGAAAAAGGGGTACCCTCTCTGGTGGCCAGGAGTGTGGGAACTCACATAGGCATGCATACGCAGAAGCTCCATCCCAGCCACTTCGTATCTGTGCTGCAGTGGTGGCCATAATCCTTGGAAAAGAACAGTATATAATATGATGGAAAAATTAATTAAGCCAGCAAAGGAGGCAATATGGACAATCACAATATATTAATAAGTGCCTTGTATTAATTTTGCCTACATGATAAATAATATGTGCCGAAGTGAGACAACCCCTTCAAGGCTAAAGAACATTGAACATACATTGAAATAAATTGATTTGCTTCCCAGGGTTGAACATTAGAACATTGAGATGCCCACATCCAGAGAACTCCACAATGCAATGAGTGTCAGAATAATTTACATACATTAATTTATAAATATTCATATTATTAATTTAATACATTGGCTTCTTCTAATGTATATTTTATAAAAGTTACATTTTATTTATTTATTTTTTAAAAGTGAGCACCAAGGTTAACAGCTATGTATATGAGTAACATGAATCTAATTACCTTCATTTTTACTTCCTTTCCCATAGTAGCTGCCTGCACTTCCCTTCCTTATTCAGTATTTTATTAATTGCCATACTGTCACTTAAAACTATTTCCTGTGAAACTACAATATGGGACTAAAGTGACCTTTTATTTTTTACAGGTATAGAGAGAACATAATGACATAACACGCAGAAGTCTAGGATTTTCTGAAGTAACATATAATTTATCCCTTTACAGATTTGCTGATTGTGGACAGTCGGCTATTTGCACTGAGTTTGCATTACATCAGATAGGAAATCGTTATTTGAATCTTCAGTGTCAGGCTGACTGTCCCCACCTTCCTGATTGCTGGTGTCTGAGTACCGTGCTAAAGTCACCCTTTCTAATGTATCTTTTCTTTCTTTTCTTTCATCTATGCAGCTTTGGAGCTGTGTGATTTTTGTATTTCTAAAGACTTTTCCGAAATACCGTATTCTTCGGACTATAAGACAAAACTAGGATTTGGAAGAGGAAAATAAGAAAAAAAATTCCACCAGAACTCAGGGCAGACCCCCAAATCAGATCCCCATTCTTTATCAAACCTCAGATCAGATGGTCAATCCTCATCAGACCCCCATTCTTCATCAGACCACAGGTTAGACCCCAAAATAAAACCCTCAAGCTCAATCAGCCTCAGATTAGACCCCTAACATCCATTAGCCTTAGATCAGACCCCCAACCCCCATCAGCCTCAGATCAGATCCCCATCAGCCTTCATTCGCCTCATATCAGTCCCCTAATCAGTCTCAGATCAGCCTCAAATCTGACCCACCAGCCCCCATAAGACCCAGATCAGACCCTCAATCAGACCCAAATAACCCCCAGATCAGATACCCCAGCCTCAGATCAGACACCCAGCTCCAATCAGCCTTATATCAACCCCCAATCAGAACCCCATCCCCCATCAGACTCAGATCAGACCCCCAATCAGATTCTATCAGCCTTAGATCAGACCCTCCAGCCCTAATCAACCTCAGATCGGTCTCCCAGCCCCCATCAGCCTCAGATCAGCCTCCAATCATACCCCCCAGCCCCAGTAACTGCAACCAGTAAGCATATTGGGCCTTTAAGAGACTGTAACTACTGTATGTTTGTGCCCTCACTTTAGAGACTGTGAACATGTTCCAACATTTTAAAAGGTCCCATGCCTTCCTGTGGATTGATCAGGTGTAGTTATTGAACACTGAAAGTTTGGGTTGCCACAAAGAAGTTACATTCCGTCTCCTGATTTATTTCATCATCATTCAAAAAAAACTTTCAGGTAAGCCATCTCTCCATCTCTTAACAAAGGCATGGTGGGAGTTTTAGTTTTACAACAGCTGGAGGGCTGCAGGTTGAGTATCCCTGTCCTAACACATTTCAGTATACTTTACACAATATCTATAAACACTTTACATGAATCATTAGTACAAGTGAACATAAGAAAGTTTGTAATAAATCTTATGACAAAAATGACTCTTTCATCCACCCTACACTGATCAGACATTGTTAATTCACTGTTAAATCTATCATTAGAACCAGATGGATTATCAGGTAATGGATCAAGTATATGTTAGCCATAGGTGTTTCTTTAGAGAGGAGGGAATAGGTAGTAGCCTCAGAATGAGAGAGGCACACACACACACACACACACACACACACGCACACACACACGAGATTGCTGGCTCTAGTAAGTTTTCTATCTCACACCAGTGCTGGATTCACAGTTACACTGTTCAGTACTGCTATATAATGTTCTCCATGCTGCTGCTGTGGGTCCTGGGCATGTATGTATGTATGAGAGATACAGTAGAAAAACAGAATTTCCTCTAGGTTGTATTTGTGTGGGAGACATCATAGCAGTTTATCAGGATTCAAACCCAGAAATTCCAGTATCCCAGATGTTATCTTTTCTCATTGAGTTACTAAAGTTGGTGGACATTGTTGGATAGCTCCTGCAATAGAATAGAGGAAAATGGAGAACACAAGTCATACAATTATCAGATATGCAAGTATTCCTCTTGAATACACATGATAGCTTATTCTGAAATGTCATCTGAAGTGACAGGTATGTTCAACCACATAGTGACCACGGCCTAGTCTAAGCACTGCATTGGTCTCCCATGCAGCAGAGAGCTGGAGTTAGCCACTCAAATGACCAGCAGAAGCTCTGATCCAGGCCATTTATCCTCTTAGATTCAACATTCAATATCAAGTGTGGAATCTAAGTGGTTTAGAGGGAGGGAGCTCCCTTTATCTCCCATCAGCACCCCGCAAGTGAGATTGCAGGGTGTAAAAGGGCATCTGTTAGGATATTTGTACCTATGAAACTGGCTGACCTGTTGGATATGCACATGACAGCTTAAAAGGGTCATCTCACTTCAGCCAGGCATTTATCATGTAGACAAAGTTAATATAAGGCAACTACTAATGTATTATGATTGTTCTTTTCAGGCTTCATGCATTTTTCATCACATTATACATTGCTTGTATCCAGTGGTTATGACTAGTGCTGAGAGAATCGAAGTCCACAAAGTGGACTTCAATCTGAATTTCAGGGAAAATTAAATTTGCTGTGAAGCAAAATTTCCTTGTGATTCGTGGTAGCGAACTGATTTTCCCTGAATGGCGGTAAAAAAATACTTACCTCATCCACCATCTTGATTGAAGATCTCACACAAAATCATGTGTGTGGTGATGTATGGTGTCAGCACGCCGGCTGATGTAATGATGTCATCTGGGGCCACGTCCCCATAACGAGATTTTGCGTTAGATCTCCCCCATTGATCACCATGGTGGCTGGCTTTTCGTGATTAACTAGATGAGGTAAGTTTAATTTTATTATTTTTTTTTAAATGTACTTCACACTGTATTATTGCTGTCAGATGTCACAATCAGCGGCATCTGAGGAGTACAAAGACAGAGAGTGGTGCAATTGCCCCTCCTTGTCATTGCATCCACTACTTAAAAAGAAATGCACTTTGTGACAAAGTAATTTTTTGTAAAATTCAGCAAAGCAGCCAAATCAAATTTTTCAACACCTTGCTCATAACTACTTACAACCATCCAGCAATCAAGCAGCGGTGGCCATGCTTGTATAATATAGGAAAAATGCTAACCTACGTACAGGTCCTGGCCACCAGAGAGGCTGAAACTTTTTCCTATAGTGTCTAAGCATGGCCACTATTGGATTGTAGGGTGGTCATGACCCCTGGATAAGGGCAATGTATAAGTTCATGGAAAAATTAATCAAGCCAGCAATTAAAAAAAAAAAACTTGTCCCACATACGGCTACATTGACAGAAAAATAAAAAATATTATTGCCTTTGAAATGTGACAATGAAATAAACTGACAAAAAAATTGACTAGTCTCTAAGGCCCAAAATAGGTTGATCACTAAGGCGACGCCACAGGAAGCGTGCGCAAGGCCAGAAGCTACGGACTCGGAGGAGGGTGAAGGCAGTGATACAGAAGTTACTGCTTCTAGAGATAACCTACCAGTATCTAGACATTTTATGCGCCAGCTGCTCGCAGAAGCACTAGACCCTCTAGTGCAAGAAATGAAGGATTTTAAGCACGATCTGTGCCAAGTAGGGGACCGAGTGGAGACGCTGGAATCTTCCCAGGCGGCCATAGTGGACTTTGGTACGTCGGTTACCCACTAGTTCGATGATACACAGGCTCACTTAAACTACCTATATACCCAGCTGGAGGATCAAGACAACAGGGGACGCCGAAACAATTTACGTCTCAAGGGCTTCCCAGAATCGGTATCAGCAGAAGCCATCATCCCAGCGCTCACTGCATTCTTTGCTGACCTTCTTGGCCAAGATGAGATGGCTGACATTTCATTTAAAAGAGCACACAGAGCCCTTAGGCCGGCTCCAAACCCATCCGACCCTCCGCGGGACATTATATGTAAGGTCACCTCTTTTCAAACTAAAGAGAAAATTATGAAGGCCGCAAGAACCTCACATCACTTACAATACGAAGGGGCGACTATCTCAATTTTCCAGGACTTATCTCCTTTAATGTTAAAGAAAAGGAGAGCTTTCCGCCCGCTTCTTGAGGTCCTGAGGGAGCGGAGGCTTACATACAGATGGCTTTTTCCGTTTGGCCTTTTAATTAACACCCCTGACAGAAAGACTGTTATACGCTCCCATTCAGACTCTAAACGCATCTACGAACTCCTGGGTGTAGAAGACTTACAGATACAAGATTGGAACTCAGTCCAGGAACTTACGCTATTACCATCTCTTCCTCTAGTAGTCCCGTGGACACCGTCGAGTTGCGGTAAAGTACAGCGGCAGAAGAGGAAATCGGGCAAGCTGACGCCAAGGAAGATCCAAGTGGACACTGATTGATGGTCTCAGAGAACTCATTACCCCTTTGCACTTAAGTTTCGCATGTGGTGAGATTGTTCTTATCTTCTCATTCAGCCAGGCACCATGTGTGAATGAGCCTTCCTTTACTATCTTTCTTTTTATTCTCCCATCTCCTGCACTTTCCTTTATTTTTATATCTCTCTTGTTGCCGCCATAAGAAATGCTTTTTTATGCGACTAAATGCCTAGAGACGCTATTTAAATGCATCCGAATTGTATAATCCTTCTAGCACCACCTACATATTAGCTATATAGGTTGTTAGCTACATCTTTGATATGGAATGGTAGATGGACTGATCTTCCTTATTCTGTCTTTTATTTCATTCTTCCCATCTCCTGCACTATCTTTTACTTTTATATCTATCTATATATTGCTATACGCAGTACCTACCAGTTCTGGGGATATTCTGCACTACTTTGCGCTATGTTATAGGAGCTGCCCGCTCCCAATCCTTGATCCACTTTTTTGACAGTCTATGCCTACCTTGTACTGTCCTTTTCAGCTCCAATCAGGAGCTACCACTGTTCAATTATGTTCTTTACTTTGTGTTTTCACATGACACTTCACTTTCAATGTACCCAACTGCGTACGTATATATTGAGAGTGATCTATCTAAAAGGGTTTCCTATTTGTTTTTGTTTGTTGTGGATACTCTTAAATTCTCTCCCTTTCTCCCCTGTCTTCCCACTTCCCGGGCATGTAGACCTGATATTAATCCTGACACGTGGATAAACCTCTGTGATGATCGTACTTTGGTCACCTCCTTCATACCTGAAGATCTGAGACCCAAAGCTGACGGACCCTTTTTTGTACAATCCCATGTTATCCACTACCTGTTATACTCATGATTATGGTTAATGTATACTCTTTTAACATCAGGGGGTTGAACGTTCCTGCCAGGAGGAGCCAGATATGCACCATAATGAAAACACTTAAGACAGATATTCTCTTATTACAAGAAACCCATTTTAAAAGGAATCATGTTCCTTATTTAAAACACCTGTGGTTCCATAGCACTTCTCCTGACTCAGCCTCAAAAAGAGTCAGTATTGCCATCCACAAACAGCTCCCCTTGGTGGTACGTTCGACCGTCATTGACGATTCTGGACACACTGTCTTTATCAAGGGATTGTTGGGTACTTAGATGATCACTGTTGGGAATGTCTATGTACCTAACACTTCTCAGACTCCCTGGATCAGGAGTGTCTTAGTGAAACTTCAGGAATTTGCAGAGGGAGTTACTATACTGGGAGGAGACTTCAATGTTGCTCTTCACCCAGAGATAGATACTTCGTCGGGTACTTCATCACTATCTGGAATATCTCTTAGATATATACGTAATAACTTAGCTAAGGCAGACCTAGTGGATAGTTGGCGAGCTTTGAACCCCACCTCTAAAGACTTCTCCTACTACTCCCCAGCACATTCCTCATATCAGAGGCTTGATTATATTTTTGTTTCCACCTCTCTTTTGCCTCAGTGTACTAAAGCCACAATAGGGTCTATTACTATTTCTGATCATGCCCCCATATCCCTGCAGTTTAATTCCCAAAATATCCCTAGAAGGGAAATGATCTGGAGGCTGAATGAGACGGTTCTGCATAACACGAGCCATGTGGAAATTATCAACAACAAACTGACAGATTATTTTACCCTAAATGATACGGGGGAGGTCTCGCCTAGTACGCTTTGGGATGCTCATAAGGCGGTGGTAAGGGGCCACTTCATCTCCCTGGGTACTTACATTAAGAAATGTAGAGAAGCAGAAATTGTGTCCCTTCAAACCAAGATTCAGACCTTGGAACTTAGACATAAGAGGCACCTTACTCAGGATCTTCTCCAAGAGCCCGATCATCTTCGGTCTCAACTTAAAACTAAATTGAATGCCAGATCAGCTAAACTGTATCTCTCATCCAAATTCAAGTACTATTCTCATGGAGATAAGGCTTCTAAGTTTATGATGGCACAGGTAAAAAAGAGACAGGTTCAATCATACATTCATTCTGTCCAGTCGGCCACGGCTCAGTCTTTGTTGAGAACTGAGTTTATTGCAACTAGATTTACTGAATATTATACACAACTTTACAATATCAAAGACCCCTCTATTTCTTCTACAGAGGACCACTCTTCAGACTCTACGGAGCGGTGGTTGGCCTCTCTTTCCCTTCCCATTATCTCACCTCAGCAAGAGTCAGCCCTGTCTGGTCCCTTCACGCTCTCTGAATTGAAAACAGCCCTTAAACGTACTCCTTTGAATAGGAGTCCGGGGCCCGATTGCCTTACTATGAAATACTATGATACATTTCAGGATACTCTTTTCCCCATCTCCTTGAGGTGTGCAACTCCCTATGGCGTGGAGGGACCTTACATCCCCACATGCTGTCAGCCCAGATTACCATCATCCCCAAGGAGGGAAAGGACCCCACACTGTGTTCTAGCTACTGGCCAATTTCCCTGCTGAACAATGATTTAAAATTGTTGGCTAAAATGCTGACCCTAAGGTTACAACCCCTCTTACCCCAACTAGTTCATATGGAACAGGTGGGCTTCATAAGTGGCAGGGAAGGCCGGATGAATACTTGCAGGATGATCAACATTATCCAGCATGCACATGATACATCTACGCCCCTAGTCCTTCTCGGTACAGATGCCGAGAAGGCCTTTGATAGAGTAAATTGGAAATATATTTGAGAATTCACATAATATTCATCTCAGTTATCATGTCGGCTGAGTCATTTTTCATGTATTTTGTTTAAAATCTCCAGACAGTAGTATAATGATAGGATCCTTTGTAGTATATCTCATAGAAACCATTGTGACCATATATTGAATATGGCTTTTCAGAGTCAGACAAGACATTAACAACCAAGTCACATAAGTATTCAGGTAAATTTGTGCAAATGTAACCTTGAGCTCTCTAAATGCAGGTTAGAGCCATTCATACATTTTGACAGACACACAATGTGTTACCGTGGCTTGTAGACTGAGAAACAATGTGCTTGGTTTCCAGAACATCGAAGCTACTCTACATTCAAAGAAGTAAAATGGCTTTGCTACATCTCTTAGAATCCTAATGTATCTTCAAAAATATTTTGGAAAAAAAATACGAAGAGCAAGTTTTAAAATAGCAGCAAGAATATCAAGATACCATAATTGTTCGATGGGTATCTGTTGCCGGCTGTGAGAACTATAATAATAATCCAGCATAGGATCTGGGTAAAAGAAAAATCACACAGAGGTGCTCCAATAGTGCCGGAGCACCACATGAACTAAAGAGGGCACTCGGAGGTGCAGTATACAGAGGATTACCTCAAATAGTTGTACCAACTAGGCACAAATCTGGGATGGAGCATGTTGCAGGTGGAAGAAGGCCACTGGGGACTCCAGGATGGTAAGTTGGAACTTTCATGTGAGGTGAACAGGAACTGGGGCACTTTCCCAGATGGAAGTGAAATCCAATGGTACATGTGGTTATATGTAGACGGAAACTTAGGATGTCATTTATTAAGATCAGCGTTTTAGACGCCAGTCTTGATAAACCCCTGCGCTAGCGGTGGATCTGGTAGAGGTATGAAGAGGTGCCAGCCTCTTAATAACTTCGGCGGATCCACCACTTCTAAATGCAAGGAAGCTTCAGAGCTGTCTTACATTTAGAACTTTTTCTGTCTGAAACAGGCGTAGAAAATGGTAAATGAGATGGGGGCCTGCCGGCCCATCCCCTTCCCCGCGTGATCAGGGAAAAGTCACAGATTGCGACATATTCATGAGCCCCTGCTCTTTCCTCCAACTGCCATTGATTGACACTTTTTCTCCTATTTTAATCAGCAGTAGAGGAGGGGAGAACCGAGAGCTTATGAAAATGAGGACTCACGTGAGTGTGTTGTTTATTGACTATCTCTAGTACTTAGCTTGACCTAGAGATGTTCAATATGGATTGTAGCAAAACATCTCTGTTGATTCAAGTAAATGACCCTCTATTTTGATAAGGGTATAAAATAGGGCAGCACAAAACTGGTGACAAATTCCCTTTAAAGAGGTTTTTACTGTAAGAGTGTTTAAAACGGATGACCTTTCCTCAAGATATGTCAACAGTATTGAATCGGTGGGTGTCTGACGGCTGTGACCTGCTGATCAGCTGTTTAAAGGGGTCATGGCACTGTGGTGGGTACTGAGGCTTCCTCACAACTACTAAACACTGCACTGTGTATTGTTTAGTGGCTGGGCTTTGTGTTTCAGCTCAGTCCTATTTACTTGAAGCAGACTGAGCTGCGTTTAAACCATGTGATCAATGAACGTGATGTCGGTGGCTTAGGATGAGGCCCTAGCGCTCAATGGAGCAACAGGGCATGTTCAAACAGCTGATCGTTGGAGCATAATAAGAACTCACTTCATCCACTTGATTGCGCAGCCGGTATCCTCTTCTTTCTGCAGGACCTGCAAAAGGACCTGCGATGACGTCACCACTCTCAACATGTGGTGAGTGCGGTTACGTCACCACAGGTCCTTCTGAATGAAGATAGAAGGACCTGCAGAAAGAAGAAAGAAGAGGATACCGGCTACACGATCAAGTGGATGAGGTAAGTTTTTAATTATTTTTAACCTCTCAGTAGCCATTTTATTTAGCATTCTGTCTTAAGAATACTATTAGTTTCTGTTATAACCATGTTATAATGGAAAATAATAAAGTGAAGTTTGGGTCCTCATTGACTTTAATGGGGTCCGGGTTTGGGGTGAAGTTTGTGTCAAGTTCGGGTCCTGAACCCAAACTTTGACCTAAAGTTTGGCCGAACCTGGCGCACCAGAACTTCATTGGGTTAGCTCATCCCTAATCACCAGTATTAAACCCCTTTAAGGATCACTGTTGTTTGGCCAGTGGAGGGTCATTGGCATTCATTCCTCTGTCCAATCTTGAACATACTTCATGACTGCTAATATAGGAAATAGGGAAGACTTACACAATGCAGCCATGGAGACAAATATGTGACCATTTTTGTTTTTTATTTGTTGTACCTAGATGCATTTTGTTATAGCTTAAGCAACATGAAAACGTAGACAAACACATCATTCGTTTTAGTTATAATAGCATGGTATAGCACTGAGGACATGCTGCATTAATGCCTCCATGGAAACCAGAGTAAACTCAATTCACAAACAGCAGAGTTGTGTCAACTTTTCTTTTGTATTACTTTTCTCTTGCTTTCTGTAAATGTTTTATAATTACCCATAGGCCAAGTGGTATCAAGGTGACTGATCATCTGCTGGATCTAAGCTTTTTGGCTTCTCTTCTTTCACTTCATGAGTTAATGACCCACTGCCTGAAGCAGCTGAGACCAGCTTTACATTTTTTTTTAGCTTATATCACATGTCTTTTCCTAGAGCAGAGATAGATCGATCAGGAAATGAAAAACTTCTATGCTTGCCATCACCTAAAAGTAAATTCCTCTTTTATCAAAATGGGAACAGAACTTTATTCTACAGGTAATGCTGGTGTTCCATATCAACTATTGTCTCTCTCATATTAAAGAGCATCTGTCAGCATAATTGTACCTATGAAACTGGCTGACCTGTTACATGTGCACTTGGCAGCTGAAGACATCTGTGTTGATCCCATGTTCATATGTCCCTGCGTTGCTGAGAAAAGTGATGTTATAATATATGCAATGGACCCCTTAGGAACAACAATCCACACTAGATGAAGGTCGCGACTCCCAGTTGAGCCCAGGTGGAAAAGACGGCTCTTTTGAGGGATTTACACTGGGCATTTTTTTTAGCAGTGCTTGTTTCATGCTTTTATACTTTGGATACTTTGTAAGTATAGAATAAAACCTATGGTTTCACATTTGCCTAGCAGTCTGCTCTATCTACCATGTTATATCGAAATCAGTGATCTCTGTCTCTGGAGTGCTTTGGTGCCACACAGTGTGAATCCCTCAAGGGAGCCATCTTTTCCATCTGGGTTCAACTGAGAGTCACAAGCTTCCACTATTGCGGATTGCTGTGATTATGGCAAAAGACATCTGTGTTGAAGGTGTTTCAGTTAAATGGAATAGGCAAGACGGTAGTGGACCTTTGGGTAGTGGTGAGTCCCTGAGGAGACTGTCCTGGTTTTTGAGTGAAATTTGAGTTTTTGAGCTGGTAATGCATGGCTACATTTTTGTTGTAGTGTGAATAGGTGGGGTTGGGCTGACTCCTGTTTTTTTCTGTGCTGTTTCATATATGCAGTTAGGTGCCTGACTATACATATTTTATATTTGTAAACAATACTTACAATTGCTTAACAATTAAAATGAGATAAAAGGCTTATACAATATACAACTCCTTAATCCACACAGGACATAATTACCATACATTGGCCCAAAAATCCCTTTCTCTCCTCAAGGCCCTCCAGCTTCCATCTCCTGGTTCCTTCCCCAAGTTCCTTCTCAGGTCATTTCTTATATACCCCATACATCCCTGAAAACTATCTACCTACTCTTTGTCAGCGCCCCATGTCTGTCATCCTGGTATCTGTTGGCCTCCACCTTCATACAATATCAGAAGCAGAATTTTGAGCAACTGCTTATTTACCATTTTGTGGCAATTTGCTCTTATTTACACATCTTGTGTGCCTATTGTTCACATCCTTTCAGCATACAATATGAAAGAGATACAGGATACTGAAAGATCTTTACCTGGGAGAATCAGAATAAAACAAAGAGCTAGATACATACTAATGATGTGCATGCCATTCAGACATACACCCACATTCCAGTGTCTTAATCTCTAATTCACACAAATAAAATACCTCATAATATAAACAATATAACACAATATGAGGAGTATAATATTTCTAAAACCAGTATTTCTTAGGCTACTTTCACACTGGCGGCAGGCCTGATCCGGCAGGTGAAGGGTGCTGCCGGATCAGGCCTGCCGCAGTGACATGTGTGGAGCCGGAACCGCGCTCCGGCCCCACACATGTCACACAGTACATACATATACATAAACATACACACACATATAGACATACAAACACACATACATACTTACATGCTCCCCGGCAGGTCTTCGGAGCGTCAGGACGGCTCACACAGGTCACGATTCCCCACAGCGCCCTCTGCTGGGCGCCTGGTGGAATCGTCATCTGACGATTCCACCAGGCACCCAGCAGAGGGCGCTGTGGGGAATCGTGACCTGTGTGAGCCGTCCTGACGCTCCGAAGACCTGCCGGGAGCATGTAAGTATGTATGTGTGTTTGTATGTCTTTATGTGTGTGTATGTTTATGTCTGTATGTGTCTATGTGTACCCGGATCCGTAATGGACTCCATTGAAAGTCAATGGAGGGCGGATCCGGTTACCATATGGTCACACCAGACGGATCCACCCCCATTGACTTGCATTGGGGTCATTCCGGATCCGTCTTGGTGCGGATGCCTGGACCGGAGAGCAAACCGCAGCATGCTGCGGTTTGTTCTCCGGTCTGAAGACGGAACGGAATGCTTTCAGGAGCATTCCGTTGTCTTCAGTTCAGTTTTGTCCCATTGAAAATGAATGGGGACAAAACTGAAGCGTTTTATTCCGGTATTGAGCCCCTATGACGGAACTCAATACCGGAATTTTAAAACGCTAGTGTGAAAGTAGCCTTACAAAAAGCAACAGAGTTTATTTTGGATGTTCAGATTTGCTCATTTTTGGCTCAAAGTCTTTGAGCGGCTTAGTATCACGGGTCTATTGTTACTCTGGTGCTAGGCTCTAAGGTACTAAACATAGTAGACCAGTGCTGGCTAACCTCCGGCACTCCAGCTGTGGTGAAACTATGACTCCCAAGATGTACACTTGCTTGACTGTTCCATAGAAATAAATGGAACATGCTGGGAGTCGTAGCTTCACCACAGCTGGAGTGCCGGAGGTTAGCCATCACTAGAGTAGACAACAGATGAAGGTAAGACATATCTTTATTTTTATTTACTTATTTCTAAAAGCTAAAAACCTGTCTTGATCATTTCCAAGTCACATAGCTACATTGCTAGTTAACTTTTTCAGAGCCCTGTTGGGTAACCTAGAAGCAACAAATAGAGGAATTGGTACACAAGTATATTGGAAAGTTGCATAATCTAACATGAGAATAATTCACAAAATATTTTGTTTACCTTATTGCCCATCACTAAAAATGACATAATTATGTCTAATAATATTTCCATCATGCAATATATGTTAGAGGGGGATCAGATGTAAACATTGCCATTTTATAGCTATTTTGAAGGCACACAATGTCCTGAATGTTAACACACATAAGAATACAGTATTACAAATTAGATACTACCTATCTCTTCTGTAAGATAATTCTAGCATCTATATTTATGGAAGTGTGGAGTTTTACCTAAGCCCTTTTTTTGCAAAATCCTTTCAGTTGATAATAGTGCTCTGCATGTTGGCATTGGCATCTCTTGCTTTTCGAAGTATGAAGAATATATTCAATCTTCCTTCTTCAATCTTCTTGTCTAAGAGAGAGTTTGTGTACTGTAGGCAGACATGTATGCTAGCTCTCCCACACCCAGAGAAAACCAACTGAAAATAAAGGGGTTGTATACAAAAAAAAATTTATACAAACCAGCACCTGGATCTGAATACTATTGTAATTGCATGTAATTAAAAACTTAGTATAGTACCTGGGTTATTCAATAAAATTCCAAAAGAAAGAGAGGACACGGATCACATAGCCTCAGGTTATATATTGATCTATTTCTTGTAATGAAAAATAATTTTATATGACACCATCATTTAAAAACTACATACAAGGTCATTTGTGCTTTGATCAAAATGCATAAGCCCACTCACCACATCAAGTTTGCCTCTTTCAAGTGAATCCCTTCTCTAATTTAGCCTAGTACCATCTGGAGACCACTCTCGACGCAGCACAGCACCCACAAGCGGCATGACCAAGCAGACCAAAAGTATCACTGCTGTCAGAATGAGCTCCCTTGGCACTGGCCCCACCTACCCATGAGTACAGTCCCACAGCAACAGGAGCAACCACACAGCACTGCACCGCACCATGTAAACAAAGGTCAAAAGCTCAACCTTCCATATGGTCTCAGAAATTAAACAGAGGCCAAGTAGGTTTTAACCCTGCTTCTTTTTTTGGAGTTATTCAGTAAAATGTATATGCATAATGTCACCTGCTGTTTGTTCTTTTCTTCATTTCTACGGCCACCTCAATAACATCACTGAGGTGGTCGTACATACTCAGTTCCATCCTTCGACTGCCACCAGCCATATCTAATTTTGAAAACTTTGACAGTTACAGGTAGAAAGGACACCCTCCTTAAGTAAAGGCATGCCCCCTGAACTGCCAGTTTGAAATAATTCTAGCAGAGCAAATTGAGTAATGAGTGGAGACTCTCTGGATCCATGTGAGGTCCAGAGCTTGTTCTAGCTTTATTAGAAAGGGATTGCCATGGACTATATGATGTCTGATTTTCATTTTTTACATTATTCATGGGATAATATTCTTTTATTTCTAGAGTATTTCTGAGAACACATCTCTCTCACAAAGCATGGAGTCCTAATTAAAAAAACTGTTAAAACTAAAAAGTTCCAAAATTGTTTGCACCTCTATAATCTTGATTAACAGATTTATAGATTACACCTGTCTTGGTATTCCTTTAAATTGGGTTGTTGCGATTTTTTGCATACCCAATAATTGCCAAATTACTATGAAACCACTTGTGTTTAATCGTCATTTTCTAGTAAATGACACTCCCATAGAAGAAACATTCTTTGACTGAACACAATATGACCATTAAAGAGAAGGTTATATTAGAACCCACTGTCGTTTTCAGTTGGAAATTCCATTCCTTATCTAATGCACTAAATGGATAAATGTTGTTTATATTTTCACATTAACTGGACTATAAGCCATTTTATGGAGGATAACAGTTGGGCAGCTCTCTAGAGGGAACTTTACAGTTATTACGAATGCACCGTGGAGCCCATGGGCAATAAACAATCTTTACAATATGTTGCTAAATTATGTTCTTTTGACACTTCAAGTGGGTTTTACCAGGCTACAGATTGGGCTAAGCAAATAACTACTATAGATTAATTGTCATCTGTCAGATCCACACTGTCTGGCAGAATTAATCATTTGCCTGATCTCGTTTCAGCAGAAACTTCTTATTTAGAAAACTGTCACAATAGAGAAAACCAAAGTAAAGTATAAAAATGCATTTATTCTCCAATATCACTTTGCTTGGCAATAAAAAGTAAAAAAAAATCAAGCACAGTAAGGAATGTACTTGTATAATTATTATCTTTTACAATTACAAAAGTTGCACCGAGCCAGTTGGAAGCTTATATTTTCACTTCATTTTTGTACTGTAAGTAGTTTGGCTGCTGTGACTGGTAACATCGAGAGGCATTTGGATGATGTCAAAAGTTGATATATTGTATCACAATATTGTATCACAATAAAATAAACTCTAATTCTTAATTAAAACATGATACAAACTAATTATTTCATCTATGTTTGAAATGAATATATTAAAGGGTTTACTCAGTAATTAATGTTGATGACTTAT
Organism: Rhinella marina; assembly: GCA_900303285.1. Classification (NCBI taxonomy): domain Eukaryota; kingdom Metazoa; phylum Chordata; class Amphibia; order Anura; family Bufonidae; genus Rhinella; species Rhinella marina. The sequence continues at coordinate 30,386 of ONZH01029941.1, read as the reverse complement.
CCTCTGGATTGATTATCAATGTCATTTTGGTGAGTGTCTGACTCCTTGCACCCCCACCACTCATCTCTTACAAAAGGCCAGGCTCTCCAAGAGCTCCTCTTCCAAGGCCATTGGATGTCACCATACATTGGTCACATAGCTTAGTTGCAGCTCAGTCCTAGTAAGTGAATGGGGCTGAGCAGCAATATCAAGCACAACCACTGTATTATGGACGACACTGTGCTTCGAGAGCTGCTGAGAGCTCGAATGAGAGTGGCGGCTCCCTGTAACAGTTAATCGCTGAAGGTGCTGGGACTCAGACCCCCGCCAATGTGATACTGATGACCTATCCTGAGTATAAATCATCATTACCTGTTCCTGGTTTACCCCTTTAAATCTCATCCAGACCACTCCTTTGTAAATTCAAGACGTTTGGTCCAGTATCTAAACACTCTTGTGATAACAACTGCATCTGGTCAGACATTCTACTAGTCCACTTTACCCAAGGCACCAGTTTAGGTTGGCCCCACAGCTCTACATTATGGGAAGTATTACTGTGTACTGGAGTTCTCCTTACAGACCTACTACAATGTCAAGGTGACAAGGAAAAGAGGATTTGAATAATAATTGTAATCAAACATGGAGTCCCTCCATCTTGTGAAAGAAAGTAGATGAGGTTTAGCTCCCCTCTCCCTCTTCTTTATATGGTCTATTTTATGATAATTTTAAAGATTCTGATGATCTTTTGAAAACCTGAAATAATAAAGTTTGGAAAGTTATAATATAGGCCTCCTTCACCTCTGTAGACTTGGTCTTCTGTAGACTGCATCATGGAGTGAAGATTTTTTTCCCCTGATTTAAACCTATTATCGAAACTGTAGTCTATAGTTGACTTATTTGGGGAAGTGTTGTGGGCATGCTCTGTGACCTGTGCAGAGATCAAGTAAGGTGTGACCATGACTTACAGTATCTCTAGCTTTTTAACAGAGATGTTATCTTTCATTTTAATTCTACCTGAGATCATATGAGAGCAAAAGTGTCAGTCTTTTGTGAGAGTCCAGTATGAAAATTTCACATTTTTTGATTCCTTTTAAATGTAGACAAAGGTCTAAAGGATTAGAAAAATCATCAACAAAATGTTAGAACATATGTTTGACATATAGTATAAACCCAATTAAAACAATAGGTCAATTTCTGACTATATTCATTTGAAGTCTTTCTTTGTATATTATGGTCACACTGTAGTGCCAGCACCTTGTGGACTAGTAAAGTGGATGTATGGTTTAATAATAAAAAAAGAGACAAGCAGAAGCCTTATTAAAATGGTTTCCCACTAGAGAGGTTTGTTTTTGATAGGACATGCCATAAATACATGAATGGTAGGGGTCTGAACTAGTGTTGAGCGAGCACCCCTGTGCTCATATGCTCAGGTGCTCTGGCCGAGCACTTGGGGTTGCTCGAGTGCTCGGCCGAGCACCCGAGCATAATGTTAGTCAATGGGACTAAACCAGGCATCCCCCGCTCGGAAAAAGGTCAGAATTGCGACTTCTCCTCTTTTACTCCTTTCACTCGTAAAAGTATGCTAATTAACTGAATTTGTACGCATTAGCACACAATGCGTACGCATTAGCATACAAATGCATATGCATTAGTGTACAAAATGATTAGCGTACAAGTTAGTACACATTAGCGTACAAATTCGTACGCATTACCATACAAATTTGTATGCATTAGCGTACAAATCAACATTACAGTGCGGGGAAGAGACTCGAATATTGCGCTCGAGTACACTCGGTGTTCGGACGAACACCGAGTGGACCCGAGCGTAGGCATGCTCGGCCAAACAGCGAGTTAGGCCGAGCATGCTTGCTCAACACTAGTCTGAACCCTTTATTATCCAAAGAGGAATCTCATGTTTCCATTTGAAAAGTTACTACTCATGCACTGTCTATTAATGCCTATTGAAGGGACACTGTATAAGTAGTGGAGTAACTAGGCTTCCAAAGACTTCAAAGTGGCATCTGCTGAATGTAGAAGACATCGGTCTCCCTGTTCTCAGAATCAATGGGCATCCAAGTCTTCCAATGTCAACATTTATGGCATATCCAATGAACATAGTAGGAAAACCTTTGCTACATAGTTACATAGAGTAGCTAGTATGGTTGAAAAAATATGTACCTCTATCAAGTTTAACCAACAGGTGATGAAGGGAAGGGGAGTATGAAATAAAAATTCTACACATTTTTGTAAGCACTAGTTATTTTTTGAAGCAATTATTGTTCCTAATGTGACTACGTCATGAGGTAGACTATTCCACACATTCACAGTTTGTAATGTGAAGAAGCCTTGTCACCTATGGAGGCTAAACTTTTTCTTTATCTTGATGGAGGCAGTTTCCGCCTTGTGTTTTAAGGATATATTACGTGGAACTGCATGTAAGCTGTGGTCCTCAATAGAAATGAGCAAACAACACTTTTGAATTAAAGTTCAACTTGAATTTTTCAAAAACATTCTGATTTGTTGAAATCAGAATATCTTGAAATTTAATTTCAGAGAATATTCTCAAAGTGGGAAGGAGAGAGAGAGAGACTTTTTCATGTACTTTTGATTTGGGTAGAATCAATCCATACCAAATAGAATAATTGGACCGGAAACACATTTTAGAAAATGTGCTCATCTCCAGTCCTCAATTTTTTTTGTATGAATGGACCAACTATTAAATGCTCCTACTTGCCCCAAATATTGACAACCAGAGAATATTATTCTGTATATTAATTCTGAGTTTGTCTTGTAAGTATTAATTCAATTTATGGAATGCATACAGCGCATACATTACATGGAACTATGTTCAGAAAAAAATTATTGCATTTCATTCTTTTGACAGTGAAAGAATATGTTCTGCGGCATTTTTAAGCCCGATCGCCTGGTTTCAACCTATGAAAAATGAGCAGGTGTTCTGCAAAAATTCATTCATTTGAGCACATCTGAAATTCATTAGATACTGGTAATTAGAAGTATATAGATATTTGAAAGCCATGAATTATTCATTTATTGTACCTTACTAAATTCGCTGCCAGTTTTATTATTCATCGTATAATATGGCAATAGAATTGTTGCATTAAGCACCTGTCATCTCCTTCAGATTAGCAGAAGAAAATGCAGAGCCGAACATAAAGAATTTGCATTTATTAATCTGACAAATGTGTTGGTTTGGTGGCATTAATGACAATTTATGGTTACCTTAGATGTCATAAATGACATCATCCCTGTCACAGATTATAGCGCAGAGGCTTGTAGCTATAGGGTGTTTAAGCTGGCGAACTGTAGAAATGTACAGAAATTATTCTTAATATAGAAAAATCATCTTGTGGTTTTATATAACTGTTAAAAAAGACAAATTACAATATATTGTCAGAATTAAGAAAGATGGAGCTGAATGAGTTCTAATGGAGAAGATAGAGAACATGATAAAACATGACCCAAATTATCATAGACCAGCCAAAAAGACATACACTGCTGGGTCAAGATGAGTCAAGAAAACCTCTAGATAGCCCTAATCTGCGAAGACTCTGAATTTCCAACCCCCCAAAATCTAGTTAGTAGACCTTCAGTAGAAGGGATGTGACTTGCAGCCTATTGTGGGTTTTGCAAACATGTTGTGAGATAGTGTTTGCATTATGATGGACTGTCTTTGATGAAATATGGTGACAGGTAGGGTGGTCATCTCTCTATCTCATCCATAAAGTCATTGATAGTTGCAGAGAAAAATAGGGAAAATACCTTTCAGCCTGTTCGTTACCACAGGGGAAAGAAATAATTCTTCTGAATTTGCTTAGACTTTGAATCTCATGCAATGTCTACCTGAAGACCAGTAGCACATGGTGCATACTACGCATGGATTTCCCAGGGGGCTTTTCATAGGGAAAACCAGTACCAGCTAAGTAGATTAAAGATTTTTGAGGTCTCATCTACACTGTGTAGAAATTGTCCACATGTAAATTGACCTGAGGTGCCAATAGTTTTTGCAGAATTTCATCACAGATTTCCCCCTTTGCAATGAAGTTCAAAAGGCGAATTTTGGGGCAAATCCATGAGATGTAAAAAGCGTGGATTCGGTGTGAAAACACAACAAAATCAGTACGGAAACTCTGCATAGAAACACTGTTGTGGATCCTAAGAGACCAGCTAGCATTGTGTTTGCAGGTATTAAAAAGATATAGGTGTAGAGTCTCTGCCTTCTCTCTAGGGTGTCTTTGACCAGTGGGCCCCTGACTCTGCTTGACGCCAAGGCTTTAAATTTACACGAATTGCATAAAATGGTTCAAAGCACAGACCAAAGTGCATGGCCATGGACTAGCTAAGCAGTAGGACTATCACTGAAGAGATTACCCATGCATCGCAGTACTAGCGGTCTCATAACATATCCTGATGACGACATCAGACATGCATAGTCCACCTGGCACATTTATTAAGACACGGTGTCATGTCTACGTTCCTCCTCGGTTTCTCTCTTTTACATGGTTAATAATAACACAGCATATTTTGTAAGTGTTAACAAGGCAGTACAGAACATGCAGAAGAGAGAGCAGCTCCTGTCATCCCGGCATACATTGGAAGTGAGATTTAAAGGATTGAACAGCCAGTATATTAACCTACAGAACCATTTAATCCTCAAAACTGCTTTGTGCGTGAGCTGATGCCATGAAGCATCAGCCTCTCAGTAGGAAGCATAGTCTACTCAAAAGGAGTTTAAATGATAATATTTCCTTGGAGAGCGGCGCCTTATGCTGAACATTGCGTAAACCTTCTGAGGTTCTGTTTCAAATAATTCCAAGTATTTTTTGTGACTGCTGCCAAATACAAAAGTTAGATGCGCTGCTTAATTAGTGCTCTGTTTATTGCAGGATATGAGAGTTCTAGAGCCGTCATATTGCTCTTTGTCTTGTTCTTCAGCAGTAATCAGCATGAACTAGCTTTGGAAAGATTTTTTATTTTTTTTTTCAGTTGTTTCTTATGCTTTATTTTGGTAACAAGTTTAGAGAGTTAATTATCTTCTCTAATGGTAAATGATTGTGTTCTGTATTAGATGTTTATTGTGGTACATGGTACAATACAGAAAAAAGGCAGAAATGATACTTAAAATCTGATAATAATCATTAAAGGAACCGGTCACATTGTACATATAACATGGAGAGCATGTTATAGAGCAGGAAGAGCTAAGTAGATTGATATATAGATTTTTTTTGTTTTTTTAGTATAACCTGTATTTTATTTATTTATTTATTTATTTATTTATTTATTTATTCCCATTTTAATGCCTCCTCTTTTTGGAGGCAGTCCTACTAAGTCCTACTAAGGGACAGCTATCTCTATAAGTACACTTATGTAGAGAAGATTGTTTATCACTAGGTAAAACTACCCACTGGACTTCTAAGCTCAGAATTAGAAGTTTTCACATTACTTATTCACGATTGTGCCTTTTGTCCATTTCCTACCCTGGAGCAGGAATACTTTAATGTCTGGACATTTGTGGACATTTGCCTATTTCCTCTATGCAAAGTTATAAACTTTTTGCTTTATTTCACTTGAAAGTGTAAACTTGCACTGTTTTATACTGTGTAACTGCATTTTATATGATGTGAGATATCATTCTTATTTGCACTGTATTTGCGAGGCTTTTCAAAGGGTTAATGAATACTAAGAGTCTTGTGGGACTTTGAATGAGAAGTTGGTAATTTTCCACAGGTACCATAAAGTTTAAAAAAAGAACATGATTTGGAGGAAAAAAAGGCAGACTTGTTTAAGATAAAACCAGACAAACTTATATTTTGAATGTCTGGTTTAGCAATGTTGTTATGTCTGAAAACCTGTTTGTATATGTAAAAACTGCTATGTTATCGCCATTGAGTATCATTATAGCTCTATGAGAGATAGTAAGTGTAACAATGTATCTGTTTGTGCTGAGTTTCTCCTCTCCACCTTTCTCACTAGAAGGTTCTAGTTCAGCCAGAAACTGTAAATAAGGAGAGCAGTCAGAGCCCATAGTGTTCTGCAGTTAGGGATCAGTGCTTGGAGGGGGAGTTTGCCAGTCTGCATGAGTGACCGGAAGAAGACACTGAGATGGGGATGCTGAGCCTCAGATCATGGTTCACCATCCCTGTGACCAATAAACCCTTGACTACTTAGCCAAAGACCCTAGGCTTCCAGTCTTTGGTCAGGGTACCAGTCTTCTGAGAGAGAGGGACAGCAAATTCAGGCCTTTCCTCAGCATCAACTCCTTTTTTTTTTGCCAGGGAGGAGACTAGAGAAACCAGTCCTATGCCTTACCTGTATCATTCTGCCCCTGAATTCCTCCAGTAAAGAAACATGCTGGTTTACTGCAGACCCTGACTCTCTGGACTTATTCCCAAAGGGGTGCATCATGCCTTACCATCCCTTCCAGAGAGCAGCAACCCATCGTGACACCTCAGTGGAATCTGGAAGACCCAGCATAGCGATCAGGTTCCCCCAAACCCGGCCACTGCAACCACTCACAGTACAGTTTCACCATAGCAGCACCACAACAGTTTGCAAACTGCACAGTTTCAGAAATACTGTCACCCTTTGCCCAAAAGCCAAAAATCATCTATTTTAGCAACTTGGATAAATCTTCACCTTTACCTATGACAGCAATGAGAGATATGTGTGCAGACACACACCTTATATACCCACCAAGCCAGCTCAGCCCACGGGACTTACATGAACTACAGTACAGACCAAAAGTTTGGACACACCTTCTCATTCAAAGAGTTTTCTATATTTTCATGACTATGAAAATTGTAGATTCACACTGAAGGCATCAAAACTATGAATTAACACATGTGGAATTATATACTTAACAAAAAAGTGTGAAACAACTGAAAATATGTCTTATATTCTAGGTTCTTCAAAGTAGCCACCTTTTGCTTTGATTACTGCTTTGCACACTCTTGGCATTCTCTTGATGAGCTTCAAGAGGCAGTCACCTGAAATGGTATTCCAACTGTCTTGAAGGAGTTCCCAGAGATGCTTAGCACTTGTTGGCCCTTTTGCCTTCACTCTGCGGTCCAGCTCACCCCAAACCATCTTGATTGGGTTTAGGTCTGGTGACTGTGGAGGCCAGGTCATCTGGCGTACCACCCCATCACTCTCCTTCTTGGTTCAAATAGCCCTTACACAGCCTGGGGGTGTGTTTGGGGTCATTGTCCTGTTGATAAATAAATGATGGTCCAACTAAACACAAACCGGATGGAATAGCATGCCGTTGCAAGATGCTGTGGTAGCCATGCTGGTTCAGTATGCCTTCAATTTTGAATAAATCCCCAACAGTGTCACCAGCAAAGCACCCCCACACCATCACACCTCCTCCTCCATGCTTCACGGTGGGAACCAGGCATGTAGAGTCCATCCGTTCACCTTTTCTGTGTCGCACAAAGACACGGTGGTTGGAACCAAAGATCTCAAATTTGGACTCATCAGACCAAAGCACAGATTTCCACTGGTCTAATGTCCATTCCTTAGCAGTGGTTTCCTAGCAGCTATTTTACCATGAAGGCCTGCTGCACACAGTCTCCTCTTAACAGTTGAAAGTAGAAAATAGTCATAATAATGTGACTTGACTGTGTATATTGTTCATACTTACAACTCTGATTACAGATGAACAAATTGTTAAAAATTCCAGACATACAATATTGCATCCATACAATTATGCAAATTTTCTGCAATAATTGTCTTAAACAGACTGGTGCTCGATCTTTATCTAGCTGCTGTGCACTTTCTTTAGCATGAAACATCAAAGTACTCTACTAGTGCCCTGCTTGACTGTACGTCAATGTTCGTACTTCTCCAATACACCCCCTCTTCTTCCCCAATACAAAATACACTTAGTAACCAAGGGAGGTCTGATGTCTCTGTGTAGTGTAAAATGAGCTTTCTGCTATCATTGATCACCACGATGACTACTTCATTCTGTCAGACTCATTAAAACCATTTATTCCACTGAGAAGGAAACAAATTTATTCAAGAAACACATTATATGTAAACAACCTTTATTTCATTCAGTTTTCAGCCTTTATAAATTAATCACAGATGAACATATTAATTATTTTTTGATACAAGGGCTATGGCACTTAAAGGGATTGTGTGGGTAAAAATAAAAATTAATAATAAAGTGAGTAAATAAATTAAATAAATTAATTAATTAACAAAACTGTAATTTGCTGTGGTTATCCTTCAGCACATCTTTATCCCTAACACTTCTGGTCCCTGCCTGACTGGAACTGTGACATGCTAGCTTTTCACATGACTCTGCTGCAAAACAATCAGTGACCACAGCAATCACGTGCCGTGCTTCCACAAATCACTAATGATGCCACTAATTGTCTGGCTGTGGTGGCATGTGAGGGGCCAACACCTGATTGGGACCAGAAGCATCCAAAGATCTAGGGGAATCGGCACTTTCGCTAAAATTCCAAGTTCATTATATCTTTGATTAGGGCACATATAATAAAATACAATCTCCAACAGGTTTAACATGTACGTTGAACTCTTAGTCATAGCATTGAAACATGTTACATTATTTGGTTTAAATAGCAAGGCATGTTGGGAAACCCAATAGATGCACAGAAGATCCAGTATGGAATAGAAACAGATACATCACTATCCACATATAATGAATAATAAAACATCCAGCCAATCAGCGTGCGTGGAGTTCACTGTAATGCCATAGCCATGTTGGCTACAGGCATTACAGTGATTGGCTGGCCCGGAACGCGTCATCGGATGCTATATAGCCCCTGGTGACATGTGACCCGGCTCAGACCGAGTCAGGGAGAGCTGCTGCAAGGAGGGACAGATAGTGTAGGGATAGAAATTGGCTAGGCAGAGCTATTTTTTTGTTGAAAAGCCCCAAAAGTCCTTCTAAGGACTATTGTTTAATCTGGCTGCAATTTATATATTTTTTGGGGGGCAAAAATGTGCAAAATTGCTAGACCTTAACACCACCTGCGCAGCTTCTGCTGTATAACGTTTGTGCATCCTAAATACCTGTGACGTCCAGTTTATTTTTTTCTGCCGCTAATCAAGGTGGCATTACCTGCGCAGCATCTGCTGTATAATGTTTGTGCCTCTAAATACCTGTGACATCCAGTGTATTTTTTTCTGCCACTAATCAAGGGGACATTACCTGCGCAGCGTCTGCTGTATAACATTTGCGCAAGGAGGGACAGATAGTGTAGGGATAGTATTTGGCTAGGAAGGTTTAGTTTTTCTTTTCAAAACACCCAAAAGTCATTTTAAGGACTATTGTTATATCTGGCTGCAATATATATATTTTTGGGGGGCAAAATTTGCGCAAAGTTGCCTGACCTTAACACCACCTGTGCTGCTTGTGCTGTATAACATTTGTGCATCCTAAATACCTGTGACATCCAGTGTATTTTTTCTGCCGCTAATCAAGGCGATATTACTTGCGTAGCGTCTGCTGAATAACTATTTGTATCGTAAATACCTGACATCCAGTGTATTTTTTTCTGCCGTTAGTGACGGCGATATTACCTGTGCTACATCTGCTGTATAACGTTTGAACATCCTAAATACCTGTGACATTCTGTGCAATTTCCTAACAATTTTTCCTCTAAAATCGATTTTATCTTCGGTTTTGGGCATATTATTGTCATTTTGTAAAAGTGGCATAATACTCGGACAACATTGTTAACAGCAGCAACTTAGTAGTCCAAGATGCATCCAGACATCCTCCCCATGCTGTTCCCAAACCATTTCAGTGGTGTTTCCATCATTTTCTGACCTTTTCCTGTGAAATAGAAACCCTCCCCTCTTCAGAACAGGGGGTGCCTGGTTTAGTGCTCTGTTTCTTCCATTGACTTCCATTATGCTCGGGTGCTCTGTAGAGCACTCGACCATCATCAAGTGTTCTACCCGAGCACCCAAGCACCCGAGCACATTGGTGATTGATCAACACTACTTAGGCCCTTTGGAAATCAGGTTTCAAATGTCATTATCCCAAAGGCTTATTTACTGACCCATAGATACTCTTTCCCAATCACATGCGGTTCGAGCGGGGGGGGGGGGGGCTGGGGCGCGGCTGCCACTACTTTGCGACTCGCTGGGGAGCGCCGCGGCTGCCTTTACTTTGTGGATCGCAGGGGAGCGCCGTGGCCCGCTTACCTCTGCCATTTGGCTGCGCTTTCACTATGTGTCCTGACGTGCACAGCGTCCTGTACGTGGAAGGTCCGCGCTCTGACCTGACGCTGTGCACATCAGATCACTGTGGAGAAGCGCCAAGGTCTGAACGGCAGACAAGGTAAATACCTGGAAAATTACAGTTTTTTTTAAATTTATTAAAGTACTGATATTGAGGGTCTTATCTGACATGGGGGTAGTATGGGCTCAGAGAAAACCCACAAATCCTCATCAGACCCATAAAATAAGCCCCAATTTCACCCCCCAGTGCTCACATCACACATCAAAAATCAGACACCCCATGGTCAGATATCCCCTATGTCAAATCACACCCCCCCACATGAGGTGGTCATCTGAGCATGAGGGTGGTCATCTGAGCATGAAGTGGTCATCTGAGCATGAAGCGGTCATCTGAGCATGGACGGTCATCTGAGCATGAGGGGTCATCTGAGCATGGGGTGTCATCTGAGCATGGGGTGTCATCTGAGCATAAGGTGGTCATCTGAGCATGGCCAGTCATCTGAGCATGAGGGTGTCATGTGAGCATAAGGCAGTTATCTGAGCATGGGTGGTCATCTGAGCATGAGGGTGTCATCTGAGCATAAGGCGCTCATTTGAGCATGGGCGGTCATCTGAGCATGGGGCAGTCATCTGAGCATAGGCGATCATCTGAGCATGAGGGTGTGAATTGCTTCGAGTAGCAACGACTGAATACAAGCCAGATTTTGAAACACATTGTGAAAAAACAAAGATTGTCAGAAGTCTCACTAAAGTTGTCTACATTACAGGTAGGAAACGTGGTTTAAATACACTTTTAAATGTTTGAGAACTCAGTTGCAGTAATACAGTCGTGTGCACGTATATTTGTGTAAATGTATATCTTGTGGCTCCTGGTGGTCATACGTTTTTTTTTTTTTTTTGTGGCTCTTTGTGTCTGTAAGGTTGGCCACCCCTGTAATAGATGATGATAGATAGATAGATAGATAGATAGATAGATAGATAGATAGATAGATAGATAGATAGTGATGCTTGAAGACAATAACCACCGGACCGGTTTGGATTAGATGATTACAACCACATATTTCATGACAGTGTTATAAATATAACCAGTGGCACTCTTCTCTGACTTTAATTGCTAGAACAGCTTAATTATATGGAAAATGAGCTTCCTTAATAGTGCTCATTAAATGATACATTATGGGTTCAAATGTATACATCGCATAAATGCACACACAGTTTTATGTGGAAAGGAGAAAGGAAAACTGCTTAAAATGCACCTAAAGCTTCAAGACACTATATTAAAACGTGTGCAAAATGTGACGCTTTTTATTATTATTATTACTTTTCTTATGAAAAGTAGTCTGAGGTTCAGGTGCCTAGTGCATTTTAGAATCTGTACTCTGGTGCACTGCTGTTTAATGGGACCTGAGTTGCCAACTGTCCAGAAATTTCTGGACAGTCCGTAAAAATAGATGACTTTTTTCCCTGTGTCTGTGACTTTTTTTAGGCTGGGGATACATGACTAGATTATTTTGGTGGTAATTATTATAATTTTGTAGCTTACAGTAAATGCTGGTTACAAGTCCTTATCAGTATTTTGAGCTATAGGCATGTATTACTAATAATCTATATCATTCATTACGGCATTCCTATTTGTCCAAAAAATGTTGACTGTCCGTGATTTTGGGATTGTTCAGAAAAAGAAAATATCTGGTTGGCAGCCCTGTATGGAGGTACCAATTCCCCTCTCGCTGCACTGAGAGCTGTACAGTGCTCGATCCACTCTGCTTTTAGCCGATGTGGTCTGCAGGCAATTAGCATAGTGGAGGTTCCGGTCACAGACTGAAATACATGTCAGCTTTTTAGTTCAAAAAGACTTGCAGACTCATGTAAGACTTGCAGACACATAGGCTAGAAGAGCAGAGCTGGTATAGGCTGGTGCCGCAATGTTCCAGCATATATAGCCCTCACTGTGGCCAGGGTGGAGTCCATATTCTCATACACAGCAGTGTACCGTAGTACAGATTCTAAAATATAATACTTGCCTGAATTTCATTAAAAATAAATAAATAAAATAATAATAATAACAATCATGATAATAATCATAATAATAATACTTTTGAAAAAGAATTTCCATCACATTTATAACAGATTTTTTAAAAAAAAGTACGTGCAAACATTATCAAATGAACTTGAAAAAAAACTGGAAAATCATTAGAATAAGCTTATTTTTCATTATAATGAATAGTTTCTTTTTTTACAGGCATATAGAATAACCTACAGTGTCCATAATACTTTAATTTTATACAGGAACTTTTTTTCCTAAACGTGCATATGAGATGTTTTGAAGGATGCGTTATTAATAAATGGTGTCATACGCCATGCCTTTCCATATTTCTGTATATTTCCCCCAGGCTGTGCTTTTCATTACAGGAGTTGTCTAAGTTATTTCAAGAACCTGTGTAATGGCACCAAGGGGGAGAATTAATCATGTCCCTTGTTTCTGAAAAGTTACGTTGGAAAGACACATACTGTACTTTTTGTGTGATTTTTTAACTGTGACTTTTTAGAAAAAAATGTTGCATCTCTGATTTTACGCCGCCCACACCACTCCCCACCCATCTGCCCATAGTTTCTGAACAGATTATAAATATAGTGGGTTCCTACACCGCCCGGAACATTGTAGGCTTAGGTTAGGCCCAGGAGAGGCAGTTCTGTTAGTGTTAGGTATCCAGCTATAGAAGCCACCTTGACGCCAGTAGATGGGCCTGACACACCATAATCAAAAATGTGCGCAAAGAGCTTCCAGTTTTCAAATACGTATAGTCAGTATACTACCACTTTAATCCAGAATAATCCCTAATCACTTATTTTCCTGAGGTTTTCAATGGGATTCAGACCTGGAGAAAGTGGAGGCCACTCCACTTGAGGTCCCCCAATCTCAAGCAGATGTTCCCTAATGATGAAACCTCGACGAGCTGGTGCATTGTCCTTCATGAAGAGGAAATTAGGCCTGTGTTGTTCATGCAGAGGCACACTGACTGGATTAATGATGTTATTCCAGTAGTATGGACTGTACCATTGTACCATTCACAAAGTGTAGGGCAGTTCTGTATTGACTAGACACACCTGCCCACACTGTACAACAACCACCACCACAGGCTCGTCTGGTGACAACAGTGGTTGATGCATAGCGCTCTCCTTGACGTCTCCAACTTCGTTAGTGGCCATCATTTCTGCTCAGTGTGAATAGACTTTCTACAGTGAACAGCACTGAAGCCCACTGGTCCCTTGTCTAACGTAGAAGCTCCATGGCCCATGCAAGACAATTACACCTATGTCCAGTGGTGTGGTCAAGTATCCCTGCAGGTCATCTAACACGCAGACCACGCTGATGTATGGGTTTCTAATGGTCTGACATGACACTTGGGTACCTCTCACTTCCCTTAAATGTGCCTGCAGTTGTGTGACATTCATCATCCGGTTACGCAGGGTGCTGTTCACAATGAAGCGGTCATCAGTGTGAGATGTGGCCAAAGGACATCCACTTCTATGCCTTTCTGTTACAACCTGCTGATGACACTCTGTGACACTCTAAGTTCAGTGGCCACTGAGAACATCCTGCTTGAACCCTCACAATTGTGAAGTACTGTTGATTAATTGCTAGGTGTCGTCTTGGTCTCATGATGTCAAAATCTGAGCAGCATGATGAGGAGGACTGTTTAAATACCAATTTTAATTGAACCAGGAAATTTATTGAGCAATTCATGGATCAAACACCTGTTTCGAATTTTGCTGTTAAGCTCAGAACAGCAAGTTATTACAAAAAGTACTAAAACATTGAACAGTTGGACATGTATATTCAAAAGTTTCGAGAAAGTCACATTAAGTTCACCTGTAAAGGTTAGAGTGCATTTTAGGTTCATCCTGAAATTTCACCCACAAGCCAAATATCCCTAACTGTTTAGGGATTTTTTGCTACTTGTTTACCCCCATCCACCCCAGTCTATTCTGTTTGTGAAATACAAAAAACATATACATCATGGAGTAAATTTGCCAAAGTTACAGGCCATTTTTGCACAAGAATTATGACTTTTTACAATTCCCCACTACTCAGGTAAAAAAAGAAAAAAAAAAGAAAAACACAGGTGATATTTATTGGTAGAGGGCTTATATAGTTGTAATAATTTACACCAAAAAACTGGTGCACCTTATAACTGAAATCTCCACTATCTCATAGCTGGCGTAAATTTTATGTAGTGGAACACAGACAGCATAAGATGTAACACATTTATTAAGAGGCATGTGACTATTCATGAATTTGTTGCACGTCATCCTGGCAAAGGTTTCAGTAACACTGGTGCATGACATGCAAGTCTTTGGTAAATATGCGCCATTGACTGCTATGTTTAAATCTGAAGGTCACCTGCAAGAAGAAAATCCTCGCAAAACTAAAAACTGCTACATTTTTCTGGAGGTTATCCTAAGGTCTTCTTATAACACAGTATAATTCCCTGCACTACAAGATATGAAAATATGTTTGAGGGGGAGGTGTTGTTAAGAACTTGGTAATTACAATTAATGAAATGATTACTTTTTATTTAGTTTATTATTAATGATATTCATTAAATAATTGTGAGTTTACCAATTACATGTGAATTTAATCAGCCAAATGAAACTTCATTCAATATTCAGCACTAAAATAAATCCAGGAAAACATGAATTAATAATTAATAAGCAAATCAGGTACTTGCAGTGGTAGAAATAACAAACTAGGGGAAAAGTAATGTTTAAATATTATTTCAAGGACAGCAAAAGAGGAAGCAATATGCCTAGAAAAGAAAGAAAGAAAGAAAGAAAGAAAGAAAGAAAGAAAGAAAGAAAGAAAGAAAGAAAGAAAGAAAGAAAGAAAGAAAGAGGGGAGGGAGTGAAGGAGGTAACGGATAAAGTAGGGAATGGATGAGAGGGAGAAAGTAGGGAATGGATGGGAGGGAGAAAGTAGGTAAGGGAGAAAGTAGGGAAAGGAGGGCAGAGAGAGAAGGTAAGGGAGAAAGTAGGGAAAGGTGGGGAGGGAGAGAAGGAGGTAAGGGAGAAAGTAGGGGAAGGTAGGGAGAGAGAGAAGGAAGGAAAGGAGGGGAGAGAGAGTAGGAGGTAAGGGAGGGAAAGGAGAAAGGAAGGAGATGAAGGAATGGGGAGAATATGTAGGTAAGGAAGGAAAGGAGGAGTCAAGGCAATAAGGAATAAAAGAATATTGGAGTTGGTATTATGTATTCTCTAAGTTCTACTTTTCTACTTTTGACAATCACACACACACACACACACACACACACACACGCACACACACACACACATATTAATCTGACCAGAACAAATTGGGAGTAAGCATTCAGTATCCATATAGTACAACATAGAAAGAATAGGGACGATACATTACTAGAAATCAATGGGTTGTCCATATATCACATGGACATGCAGGACAGAGACACAACTTTGTGCTCACTTTCCATTCTGGCTAATTGGTGGATGTTATGAATTAGAAATTTAACTCCCAGGCATCAGATTGCATATTTTAATATCCACATATATGATGGTGGCCCATTGTGTCATGTCATTGTGCCCTTGTTTTGAGATTTGAATGGATAGCAAAGAATCCTCCTTGAGAAAATTCAATGATATTTTCTACAAATGTCCTAGGAATTTGTACATTCAAGATTGGTATTTAACCTGCATTCTTCACTATTGCCAGATTTGGGAAAATATATGAACTTTACTAATGTTTACTTTCAAATATGTAACTTAGATGAGGCAATTATTTTCTCATTCCAGGAGCACATCATTTTTGTATAAAATGTCTGTAATAGGTCAGCTATCGACAGCATGATTATTTTTTCCAAAAATGAAAGTGACCTGCTTCCACATTTTATCTTCAGTGTTCTGCTTTGTGGAGTAGAGATCCTCCCATCACAAGCTGCTTCCTATAAACACCTTTTCCGTTGCGCTCCCTCTAACCACTACCTACAGCTTATATGTTTAAAAGGCTCCAATTTGTTTAGTCAAAACATTTTTAATTACTGTAAATGTGAGTACAATTACAGCTATCATCAATGTCTTTTGTGGTATTTTGGGCTATTTATTTCTGGATTTTATTTATGCAGCGTGACACTTAAACAGATTAGCAATTATGTTCTCTTTTTATAAACATGAAAAGGTGAGGTTTCAATCTTTTATTTTTAATCTTGTCTTCCAATGGGATACATATCATTTTGTTTTGAAATGTGTTACAACTCTCTACAGCAACATCAGAATTAACTGACATGTGGAATAAAGATGAGAAGGTGGCCCCATCACATCACGTCCTACTAGTAATGAAATCAAATATTTGGTATTCTCTCATTTTAGGTCATGTAACTTCTTAGGCCACATTCACATATCTATTGAACAGTTCTGGCAGAGAAAAGCTTGTTGGAGTTCACAGAATCTGGCATTGCTGTATTCTACACATCACCTCTGGATCCCTATAAATTATTATGGCATCTGGTAGTCTGTCTACTAGCATGAATGTGGTTTTTGGTTCCGGCCGTCAGCCGGCATTTTTGCCAAATCAGGCAGCCGGACAGTGTTCACACATGAAAAGAGTCAGCAGTCATCTCATTATGATGCTTGAGTGAGATTACCATGCAACTTTATTTTAAAATTGGAAGCAAAAGACACAGGGTCACATCATTGACCAAAGATAGGGACAGTTTAGCTCCTTTCTCCTCTCCTTTCCTGAATAGGGACTATTACAAAGACCATGCCCACAACATAAGAGGGGAAGGTACCTTGGATAAATAGATAGATGCTTGTACAGTGGGAAAAAAGTACCGTATTTTTCGCCCCATAAGACGCACTTTTTTCCCCAAAAAATGGGGGGAAAATGTCCCTGTGTCTTATGGGCCGAATGCTAATGAGCGCTTCCATTATGGAAGCGCTCATTAGCACAGGAGGACCAGGAAGCGATGAAGGATCTGTACTCACCACTTCCTGATCCTCCGTTCAGCTGTGCAGTGCTGCACACAGCGTGAGGGTGCTCTGTGACCACACGCTGTGTGCGTCGGGTAACAGCACAGCCGACGGAGGAGGAAGGAGAAGAGCGCAGGCGGTGAGGAGCAGAGGCATGCAGGAGCAGGAGAGGTAAGAGGCTTTTTTATTTTAATTGTGGCATGCTGGGGCTAATGAGGGCTAATAAGAGGCATGGAGGCTAATAAGAGGCATGGAGGCAAGTGAGGAATATGAAGTCATATGGGCCGAAATAGAGGAATATGAAGTCATATGGGGGCTAAATAAAGGAATAAGATTTCATATGGGGACTGATATGGGGGGTGAAGTTAGGCATGGGGGCTGATATGGGAGCTAATTACAGATATGGGTGTGTCATACCAAACGGATCCGTCCCCACTGACTTGCAGTCGAGTGAGGAGGACGGATCACTATTGTCGAATAGTTCTTAATACATTTTCGGTAATAGTTGATGAGCCCCAAAAATCGCATAAGAGCCTTCAGATTTTCAGGTCGGTCCTAGTCCAGAATAGCACTTTCTGTTCACTAGACTTTCTATGGATCCATACGAAAATCTGAAGATGAAAGCAGGTATCCTAAGAATTGCACCTCATGTAGAGCAAAAACACATTTCTCTAATTTTGCATACAACTTGTTTTCTCTTAAGATTTGCAACACCCGTCTAACGTGATCCTGATGTGTCACCATATCTGGAGAATAGATGACTACAAACCTCCCCTCCAAATACACGACTACAAACCTCCCCACCAGGTGATGAAAAATGTCATTAACAAAATGCTGGAAGACAGCAGGAGCATTGGTCAACCCAAAAGGCATGACCAAGTTCTCAAAGTGGCCCTCAGGAGTATTAAAAGCCGTCTTCCATTTATCCCCTTCTTTGATCCTGACCGGATTATATGCCCCCCTTAAGTCCAACTTGGAGAACACCTTGGCATCCACAATCTGGTTAAACAAGTCAGGAATCAAAGGAAGGGGGTAAGGATCACAGACAGTAATCCGATTGAGTTCACGGAAATCCAGACATGGCCTAAGAGTTCCATCCTTTTTCTTTACAAAGAAAAACCCAGCTGCCACAGGAGATTTGGAAGGTCTAATATGACCTTTATCCAAACTCTCAGCAATATATTCCTTCATGGCCGTTCTCTCAAGTCCAGAAAGGTTATACAGCCTATATTTTGGCAATTTTGCTCCAGGGAATAAGAGTGATAGGACAATCGTATTCCCTGTGAGGGGATAAATCCTGACATCCACCTTCAGAAAATACATCAGAGAAAGCTGATATAAAAGAGGGAAGTGTCTTAGTAGTTAAAGCAGAAAAAGATGTAGTAAGGCAATTATCAACGCAATAATAACCCCAATCCACAATTTGTCTAATATGCCAGTCAATGGTCGGATTATGTTTGCTTAACCACAGTAAACCCAGAACCACAGAAGCAGGAAGATCTTTCAACACAAAACACGAAATAAGCTCCTGATGAAATTCACCCACTCTTAATTTGATATTATGCACCATTTTAGACAAACACTTCTGGGATGGAGGTGCAGAGGTGCAAACACAGAAATCTTCTTTTCCAATGTACTCGGAGACAATCCATGCATACGGACAAACTGAGCATCAATCAAGCTCACCCCTGCCCGCTGTCAATAAATACATTCATTCTCATAACCGTTGACTCTAGTGCCACCTCGGCAGTCAGGAGAAAACAGGTACTACAGGATGAAGACAAATGCACATTTTCAATCTCTCCACCCACCCCACCAAGAGTGAGATGAGAATTCAATGCCTGCCTTTTTTTTTCTCTTTTAGAGATTGAATGCATGGACATACATTGACAAAGTGTCCTTTCTGACCACAGAAAAAACACACATCCTTCTTATTACCAAAATGCTTAAGAGTGGAAACAGGTGTAGCTCCCCCCAACTGCATAGGTTCGTCCCCTGACATCAACCCAGGGGAATCTTCACCCAAAGTGTCATAGGAAGACAATACACTACGTGATAGTAGGTCCTGAGAGCGGGGGCCCCTAGATCGCTCTCTCAGGCGTCTATCAATGTGTACACCAGGAGACATAGCGGCTTCCAAAGACACAGGGGTTTCATGAAAGGCCAAAGCGTCCTTCAGCCTTTCTGATAATCCTTGACAGAATTGTCTACGTAGAGCCGGATCGTTCCATTCAGTATTGGTCGCCCACCTCCGGAACTCAGAGCAATAGATCTCAATCGAGCGCTCACCCTGACGAAGGTCACGTATCTGGGTCTCGACCAGGGAGATACGATCCGGGTCATCATAGATAATCCCCAAAGCCTTGAAAAATTCATCTACCGACCAGAGAGACTGCGATTTGGTCGGCAGAGAAAAGGCCTATGGCTGCACATCCCCTTTAAGCAGCGAGCTGACCACACCAACCTTCTGCTCCTCATTACCAGAAGAATGAGGATGCAGTCTGAAATACAATTTGCACGCCTCCCTGAATAGAATAAAATTATCACATCCCCAGAAAATCTGTCCGCGAGGGCGACCTTAGGCTCCAAACA
Organism: Rhinella marina; assembly: GCA_900303285.1. Taxonomy (NCBI): domain Eukaryota; kingdom Metazoa; phylum Chordata; class Amphibia; order Anura; family Bufonidae; genus Rhinella; species Rhinella marina. The sequence goes on along the minus strand of ONZH01029941.1, from coordinate 10,595 downwards.
GGCCTGACACCCAGCACCCCCAGAAACACCAGCCTGTGGTCTCTGAATCTGGTTGCGGATGTCAGCTACCTCCACGCAGATTCCCTGCAGCCGTTCAGTAAGCGCAGAAATAACATCCATGTCTGCACAAAAATGACATTAATTTTTGTTCGGCGGTTTATAATGTCACGCTCTGGTATGGAGGGTATAGTCACACCAAGCGTAAGAGGGAAGGGAAAAGGACCAAACAAGGGAAACGGTCACCTCCTGCAGGAAACCCTGAAATTAGGCCCTGACTGACTACCAGTATGAACAGGTCTCAGTGGTGGTAGAGTTCATACACAGGAACCTAATAACACCTGACCCAAGAGAACCCTGCCACTAGTGACAGGGTAAGGAATCAACCCGTTCCTCTAAAAGGACGGACGAACAGGAGACTCCAGAAGGCAAAACCACAACAGGAAAAAGTAGGATAAACACAAAAGGGAAAATGACACTTATCTTAATGCAGATATTGCAGCAACCGGATCTCAGCCGAGATCCACACCACACACAACAATGTCAGCAGAAAGTATAAACCGCAAGGGATTCTGGGAGGGGAAGGGATAAATACTGGAAAGACAATCACCACACCCGCAACAGCTGAGAGGAAGGTGTGTGGTAAACAGCAACCAAACCAAGAGTAAAACATGTCAAATTATGTCACTTTTGAAAGTCTAGCCGATCGCCTGCAACCTGATACAGGCACGTTTGTGACATCCACTCCTTTGTTGCCCTGGCGGTGTGCTTGGGATCATTGTCATGCTGAAAGACCCAGCCACATTTTATCTTTATCAATGCCCTTGCTGATGGAAGGAGGTTTGCACTCAAAATTTCATGATACATGGCCCCATTCATTTTCTTTCATGTACATGGATCAGTCGTCCTGGTCCCTTTACAGAGAAACAGTCCCAAGGCATGATGTTGCCACCCCCATGCTTCACAGTAGGTATGGTGTTCTCAGCATTCACTCTCTCCAAATGACGAGTTTTCTAAAAAACAGTTCTTTGGTTTCATCTGACCATACTTTACTGGAACATCCAAATGCTCTCTAGCAAACTTCAGACGGGCCTGAATATGTACTGGCTTAAGCAGGGGGACAAGTCTGGTACTGCAGGATCTGAGTCCCTGGCGGCGTAGTGTGTTACTGACGGTAGCCTTTGTTATATTGGTCCCAGCTTTCTGCAGGTCATTCACTAGGTCCACCCGTATGGTTCTTGGATTTTTGCTCACAGTTTTTGTGATCATTTTGACCCCACGGGGTGATATCTTGCATGGAGCCCCTGTTTGAGGGAGATTATCAATGGTCTTGTATGTCGTCCATTTTCTAATTATTGCTCCCACAGTTGATTTCTTCACACCAAGTCTTCCCAGCCTGGTGCAGGTCTACAATTTTGTTTCTGGTGTCCTTCGACAGCTCTTTGGTCTTCACCATAGTGGAGTTTGGAGTGGAACTGTTTGAGGTTGCGGACAGGTGTCTTTTATACTGATAACAAGTTCAAACAGGTGTCATTACTACAGGTAATGAGTGGAGGACAGAGAAGCCTCTTAAAAAAGAGGTTATAGGCATGTGAGAGCCAGAAATCTTGCTTGTTTGTAGGTGATCAAATACTTAGTTTCCACCATAATTTGCAAATAAATCCTTAAAAAATCAGACAATGTGATTTTCTGGATTTGTTTTCTCATTTTGTCTCTCATAGTTGAGGTCTACCTATGATGTCAATTACAGGCCTCTCTTATCTTTTTAAGTGGGAGAACTTGCACAATTGGTGGCTGACTAAATACTTTTTTTCCCCCACTGTATGGCCGGGGTGACCATGTATATCGGTCAGTTAAACATGGGTACTGGCCATGTGAACTTCAAATTGCGGTGCTGACCCATTGACTTAAGTGGGTCTGCGAAATATGGCAAAAGATAAGACATATCCCATGTTTTCCAGTGTGGAGGCATGGACCCAAAAGCCCACAGAAGGGCTTCCAAGTGTTTATGTGGGCTTCCAATCCTTGCCTCCACATGTCCTATCTCTTGCTGTATCTTGCGGATTGTGGACCCATTAAAATCAAAACATAGTATGGAGTTCACACGCAACAGGTGCACGGCAGCCATGCAGCCATATGAATTGGCCCTTAAATGGATTGTCCAGAACCAGCATATTGATGGCCTATCCTTAGAACAGCATATCAACATTAGGTTATTGGTGGTCCAACACTCAGTATTCCTGATAGAAAGGGTCACAGTGCTCATGCAAGAGCTGCATCCTTCTTTACCATGATCCACCAACTCGCCTGCTGTTTGAATGGGATGAAGCTGCAATACCCTCCAGGCTACTACTTACTATATGTACAGTGGGCATGTAGACGGACCCAGGTAAATAAATAAGAGGTCACCAAGGTCACACGAGCGCTGAATCCCATTCCAACAGTAGATCACTGGGGGTGCAAGAGGTTAACACCCACCAATCTGATATTAATGGCTATCCATTTTCTGATCCTGAAAAACACTGTTTAAGCCATCAGACCTGTAGGCATTATCTGATGGACAGGGGAACAGATGGGGTGTTCCAGTGAGACAATCACTTTAAAGACTTCAGTCGGTCGACCTTCAGTCCCATAGAAAATCGTAGATGACTCCTAGAGATGTCATGATTTTGCTATAAAACTATTTCTGATTCATCTACCATACACGTCTCTCTTCATAGTCACTCCACTCTGCTATATCTCCCAAACTCATCAGTATGCATTGCTAATGTCTTCTCCATTACATTATGTTACATGTTTTCAGAAAAGATTTGCAAAAGTAAAATCCTAATTTATGGCACATTTCATGGCAAAAATTCAATTTTTATTTCCTTCTGTCTCTTACCGGTCCTGCGTGATATAGCCAACGCTCTCAGACGGTTCCGCTTTCCAAGCAATATTAACTCACTCTCCAGTCTGTTTATTATGCCTTTAATGTTACAGAAAATATTTATCACCCACTTCTAGAATTTTAGAAGATTTACAACAAGGGCGTTTGATTAAGTGAGATAGGAGAGGCTGTTGAATTCAGCTGCATAATGAAAATCTATCAGCAATCTGAAAGGCAGCAAATTGTATGATTAAGCAATTTTGATTTCTATCGGACTGTGCTTCTTAGATGCCGCTGGATGGGAGACGCTATTTGTTCTGTAGAAGTACATTGTGCAGCATTTCATAAAACACAAAAGAGATCCTAGGAATTGTTCTAACTTATACGACTTTAGTCATTGGGCGATCAATAATGTTATTTGGTTCGGTTATGATATGTAGCAAAACACCAACAGCCTTTATTAGAGTGTCCTTCTAAAGGAATGAAGGGGGGGCATATATACACAATATACGTAGAGGGGCAGATTTACTATTTAACGTCTTCCCAACCACCTTACGCATACATATGTTGCCGGTCGAGTATTTTAATATGGTGCCCGTCTACAAGCCCAATGGGCACCATAGCCAGGAGGTTCCTCCTGTTTTAAACAGCAGGCAGGCAGAGGCTCCATAACAACTTATATGCAACTTATATATAAGAACTTATATAGTTTCGGGTCATTCAGGATGGCCGAGGCTGCTGCATTCACCATCTGATTCCCCTAATCATTGCCAGGGTGAGCCGGTGCATGGCTGCATGCTCCTCTTTTTTATCCTCACTAATGACAAGGTCACATTTCACCATGGCATCTCAGGGGTTAAATATTTGCAATCTACATAAACAGGGAATGTTTGGGAAATTAGCTTGAAAGCTTGCAGAATTGTGAATTAGTCTCTGAAGGACCATGGGGGCTGTAACCCACGATCTGATTAAGTAATACAGCATTTTTACAAAGTTATTCTACTCATGTTTTTTGAATGTGGACATTTAAAGGGAACTATGCCATGATTGATGTAAAAAAGAGAAAATCAGACATCATCTACAATACCTATCTAAGGAAGCTAGTACCTCATGGATCCAGAGATCTCCACATTCACTGCTCAAATTGCTCTGAAAGATTACCTTCAGCCTTGCAGCTCAGGGGATATGTCCATTCTGCTGCTGCTGCTCTGCTGCAGCTCTCTCCTTATAACAGCTCCAGCTTCTTACAGAACATATGGGTGGTGCTAGTTTGAAGATTTAAACTGGGCATGTGTGACCAGCTCAGTGAGAGGGACTAAAAATAAGGAGTAGAACAAACAGCAGGTGGCGCTATACAGATAGATTATATTGAATAACTCACTGGCTATACAAAATGTTTAATTACATGCAATTGCAAAAGTGTTCACATCCAGGTGCTGGTTTGCAAAGTGTAACTCTCAAACCCTTACATAATGTGTTTTAACACAGTGGAGTCCTTTAAATGTATTTTCTGCTGTACAAGTATTCTTGTAACAAACAAATGACTAACATACCAATATATAGGGCTCTATAATAAGGATATTTTCCGTATTCTCAGTAACACATTTAGCAGCTATTCCTCCCAGGGAGAGCATACAGCACTTAGAAAGGTTTCCATCAACTCTAATAAAACAATCAGATTGTTGTCAGAGGGTAAAAATTAACGAATGGCATAAACAAAAGGATTGTATATGTGGATGGCCTTTGTCGCCCTCCTGTCGCTAGTAACTTTGGCTTTCAAGCATTTCATACGGAGTACGGAGGAAGAAAACAACGAGCCTCCATGTAAGATTCCTTAATGCAGCGTACGGCCTTTAAATGTATTATTAAATGTTTTCAACATCATAGAAAATGCCAATCATATTAACAACCGGCAGCTTTTTAAAAGCCATAGTGTGGTTTTAATTATGATTAAGTGCAGTTTGCAATGGAAAAGCATTAAATACGCAGATGACTTGTGGCAGTCATATCACGCTACCCGGTTGTCATCTACTGAGAGGGTCTTTATTCATCCTTGTCAGTTTTTTTCTTAAAAGACATGGAACAATTACTATGACTGCTGCCTTAGAACTTTTATGAAATCGTGTATAGATTCATAGTTTTGAAGGACTACAAGTAGCAGCACACTGCTCACATGCAAACATTGAGAACTTGAGTCAATGTAAACTGCCTTACTGCTATGTGCAAAGAAAAAAATGGGGGTTAGTCAACACATCCTAGAGCACAGGTGGAGGCCATTGTGGCACCAAAAGAAGTATAATATAGTTTGTGCTCAGCGTGGATGTAGAACCTGCATTCCCTGAATGTAATGGAGGCCAACAGGGCACCAGAGGAAGTAGTATTTAGTGTAGGTTCCTGCCCTAAAGAGATTGCCTTGTTGTTGGCGGAGAGGCACAAGTGATTTTGTACAAAATGTATTTGCCCACAATCTCACATTGATAACAAAGCATTAGCATTTTAAATGTTCTATAGTGAGTATGACACAATTGCATTTACTTTATTATTTGTGTTTGCAGAGTGCTGTTGCATTGTGTTTGTTTTTGTATTACTGCTATACTTACCATGTGAAAATCAAAAGCTCTTTGCGCACATTTTGGTATCTACACTAAAAGACTTGCCTCTTTTTGGATTTTGGCATACAAAATTCAGGAAAACCTAAAACCAATTCACTTGCAGAAGGACAGACTCAGGGAGAGTGGAGGACCATACACAGACCACCAGGGTATAATCGTAACTTTATTTGTCAGTCAGCAAAAATACAGGATGAAAGATGTCATTCTATTCCTTCACATACTGGAGGGGATGCTGAAAAATCAGATTGGCGAGGGGACAGAAGACGTGGCACCTACATCTCATGGCCACCTAAGCCCTGAGGAGACTGAACTAGCAGAGGAGGAGGACATAAATGCCCAGGAATTTTATACACAAATAAGTGGTTTATCTATTCAAATGACAGGAGAGGAGTAGGAGGAGCCTGAGGAGCTGGAAGGCAGTGACAAACATAACCCAGACAGACCATGGCAGTATGCAGTGGAGATTGAGGTAGGGAGTTCCTCCGTGTCCATGTTGCAAATAGCCAGATGTATGGTCTCTTGTTTGCGTGCGAGTCAGGGATGACCACTGGCTAGCAACATTATTAGACCTTCATTACTGGTCAAAAATGTGGGCATTTTTTCAACCTTCTGAGAGGAATGTAAAAATGGACTACCATAGAGACATGCTATGTAGTCAGTTGGTCGCTGCTAGAGATGAGCGAGCATATTCGTCTGAGCTTGATACTCGATCGAGTATTAGGGTACTCGTACGTGTTCGCTACTCAGACGAATATCTCGCCATGCTCGAGGAAATGGCATCTCCCGCCTTTTGAATTTTTGGCGGCTATAAACTCAGCCAATCACAAGCCAGGAGACTCTGCGGTACACCCAGCATCATGTGGAGCCATTACATGTCGATAGCAGGGGTTGGCTGGCCTGATCAGGTGACCCTGGAATATACTAGTGACTGGCCGCGGTGCTCGGCTCAGTCGCTGCCTGGATGCCGTTAGGGACAGATCTGCAGTGTGATACAGGGAGAGTGTTAGGGTGTTCTACTAGATTTGTGTTAGGCAGGAGTGATTCTAAAAGAACCCAACAGCCCTTGTTAGGGCTACAAGACCCTTTTTTTTATCTGCTTGTGGCTGGGCTTGCTGGCACTAGTAGTGCAGCTACCGCCATATTTGCAGCATTTTGCAGGGAGACTGTAAAAAGTTTATTTTTTGGCTCTCAGTGACACACATCCATTTCAAACAGCTAAGTGGGACAATTTTTTTGTGTTTCATTGAAATAGGCACAGTCTGCAGAAGATTTTTTTCTGTCTAACTGATAGATAGTGGAAGTCACAGTACCAAATCCTTTTGTTTGCGCTCAGTGATACAAATCCATTTCATACAGCTGTGTGGAACCATTTTGTGTGTCACCGTTCAGCTGGCCAGTCACCACAAACCACAATCCATATTTTCTGTCCAGGTGACCCATACTGTACGTCACGTAATCAAATACGGTCTTTTGCTCTCACTGATACAGCTACAGTAGAAAAATCTGAGAGCGACAATTTTCTGGGTTGCAGTGAAAATAGCCACAGTCAGCAGGGGCTGATTTTGCTTTCTAATATATTCTGCACGTCACGTTAAAAAAAAAAAAAAAAACTTTGTTTTTTTATTTTTTATTTCAGTGACACAAATTCATTTCACACAGCTGTGTGGAACCATTCTGTGTGTCACAGTTCAGCTGGCCAGTCACCACAAACCACAATCCATATTTCCTGTCCATGTGACACATACTGTACGTCACGTAATCAAATACGGTCTTTTGCTCTCACTGATATAGCTACATTAGAAAAATCTCTATGCAACATTTGTCTGGGTTGCAGTGAAAATAGCCACAGTCAGCAGGGGCTAAGTTTGCTCTCTGATATATTCTGCATGTCACGTTAAAAAAAAAAAAAACTTTTTTTTTTTATCTCAGTGATACAAATCCATTTCATACAGCTGTGTGGAACCATTCTGTGTGTCATAGTTCAGCTGGCCAGTCACCACAAACCACAATCCGTATTTTCTGTCCAGGTGACCCATATAATCAAATACGGTCAAATACGGTCTTTTGCTCTCACTGATAAAGCTACATTAGAAAAATCTCTGTGCGAAATTTGTCTGGGTTGCAGTGAAAATAGCCACAGTCAGCAGGGTCTGAGTTTGCTCTCTGATATATTCTGCACGTCACGTAAAAAATAGGTTCTTTTGCTCTCAGTGATACAAATCCATTTCATAAAATCCTTTCTTTCTCTTTAACTGATCTATACTGAACGTCACTTTTAAAAATACGTCTTTTTTCTCTCTCTCCAAATCATTTTTCCGGAAGACCACATACAGGCCCTCACTCCAATCAATTTTTCTGCAGGGCCACATAATGCGATAGACGGGAATCGAACCCGGGTCAACTGCTTGGGAAGCAGCTATGTTCACCATCTTACCAGCAACAGCCACAGCAACTGATAAGAACAGATACTAAACTTGATGTAAGCCAACATTTTGACAATCGATAACCCTAAAAGGGGCACCGTCGATCTCGGCGTTCGGCCACCCTGAGCATTTCTCAAGGAGACAGCCTCCAGGCCCCGGCCACAATTCAGGAGCACTCCTGCTGTATCTCTCTCGCCGACGACTGGAGAGACAGGCCGTCCCCACCATCATGCTCTTCTTTGGCCTACCTATCTGCATAGCTCCGCCAACTTCTGGACACACACCTTTCCTCCCACATATGTGACGTCCTGGTGCCGAAGCGCGCCTGTCTGAAAGACACATAGGGAGGAGTGAGTGAAGCCATCATGACAGCTGATTTCTTCCTGTTTTCTCCTCTGGGCTCCCTCAGTGTCACTCGCTCATTTTTTTGTCACCACCGCCATACAGTGCCATAATAAATTTTGATGTGCTTCGCCTGCTCCCGCAGTGTCACTCGCTCACTCTGTGGTCACCATAGTGGTTTGCACTATAGCAGCCCAAGTCTGCACATTCCCCTTTTTCTCTCCAAGTGATCAATACTGCATGTCACGTAAAAAAATATGTTCTTTTGCTCTCAGTGATACAAATCCATTTCATAAAATCCTTTCTTTCTCTTTAACTGATCTATACTGAACGTCACTTTTAAAAATATGTCTTTTTCTTCTCTTTCTCTCTCTCCAAACTATTTTTCCGGATAGGTGCCGTATACGGTGTTAAACTGAGAAGAATGCATACAACACATGCCACACTTGACCAATTTCAGAGTTGACAACCATACTGGTTGATGCTAAATTTTTAAGTTGGGGTCCTGCGTCGTCATTCGAACTCCATCCGGCTGTTGTCACCAGAACACACGCTAGCCAAGGGGGCACTCCTCTGGCTCTTCCAGCTCAACCTCCTTCCCCCCAGCCTGCCCCCCACCTACAGGCCCTCTCTCCAAACAATTTACCTACAATAATAGGGGACGTATTAATTTTGAACTGATAAGAAGAACAGATTTTTTTTTGTTCTTCTTTTAATTGGCTCCTGACCTGATATAGGCAGAGCATGGACACGTCCCCTTAGCAGCAGTAGAAAAGACACTCCCCTGGCCAGAGCAAGCTCTTTTTCCTTTTCCGTGTTCGAAAAATCCATGAAATATATGGTCCCAAGATAGGGGACGTATACGATTTTAAACTGAGAAGAATCGATACCACACATGCCCCACTAGTTCAAGCTCAATGTTGACAGCCGTACCAGTTGATGCCAAATTTTTAAGTGGGGGTTCCACCACTACCAGCCTAACCACCACCAGCATGCGCAGGTATACGAGTTTTAAACACTATGGAACCAAGGCCGTCCGCTCCCCTCATGCGGGTCCCACCACTGCTCCTTCCCCTGTGTCACTCGCTGCCTCTGCGAGTCAACCCCCAGCCCGGGACCCCGGCACGAGCGCCTCCTGCCGGAAAAGCACCCCTTCGCCTCCATGATCCTCCACACTGTTCACCAATGTGTCCCTGCGCAATGTTCAGCTGTCATTACAGCAGACGTTGGAGCACAAGCAGAAAAAAATTTCAGCCCACCTACATGCACAAGCCCTCAACGTCCACATACAGGGCCACGCTAAATTTTTTATGTGCTCTACCTGCTACCGTCGTGTAGCTCGGTCAATGTGTAGTCATAGCCATACAGGGCCACGCTAAATTTTTCCTGTGCTCTATCTGCTACCGTCGTGTAGCTCGGTCACTCTATAGTCATAGCCATACAGGGCCACGCTAAATTTTTTCAGTGCTCTACCTGCTACCGTCGTGTAGCTCGGTCAATGTGAAGTCATAGCCATACAGGGCCACAGTAAATTTTTCCTGTGCTCTACCTGCTACCGTCGTGTAGCTCGGTCAATGTGTAGTCATAGCCATACAGGGCCACACTAAATTTTTGTATGTGCTCTACCTGCTACCGTCGTGTAGCTCAGTCACTCTGACCGAATCTTACCCTGGGGCCGCTCATGTACTGCCCACTTGGAGGATTGCGGGGCCTACCTCGGTCACGGTTTCTCAGACTTACTATGCCTCTTCCTCCAACCCCTCCTCCTCCTTCGAATTACCACCCGTGCTTCACCTCCTGCTACCTCAGTCTAACTCGGTCACTCTGTTGTCACCGCCATGCTGTGTCAGGCTAAATTTTTGAGGAGCTCACCTGCTACCTCATCTAACTTGGTCACTTGTTGGTGTCACCGCCATGCTGTGTCAGGCTTATGCCTGCATCGTGTGGCTGGGGATAGGAGAGCAGTGTCAGCATGGGCATGGGTGATGGACCTTCGTTGCACCTAGTTGGGTGCTTCCCTAACATGTGATGGGCATGTGCCTCGCCTTTCTTGGTCTGGGTGAGCATAATTGCCATGAGGGTAACCACCAGGCTGTTGCAGGAGAATTTGGGGTAATGGTGGGATTAGGCAGCCTCAGAGGCATCCATGCATGCTGCCCCTGCTGTTTCCTGTCCATTTCCGTGGTGTTTCCATCATTTTATGAGGTTTCCAGGTTTTCACCCAGCCTTCCCTAGGCAGAGCCTTGGTCCCCCAAAAAATGTTCAAGTCTCCCATTGACTTCAATGGGGTTCGTTACTTGAAACGAGTACCCGAGCATCTGGAAAAGTTTGTCTCGAATAACGAGCACCCAA
>ONZH01029940.1:0-17454 GCA_900303285.1 Rhinella marina | reverse complement strand
TACCGCCCCATCTTTTGCTAATGTAGACATAAAAATCTGGGCGAAACTACTTGCCCAAAGACTTAATGAGTTGACCCCATCCTTGATTAATGTAGACCAGGCCGGATTCGTAAGGGGGAGAGAGGGCAACCTACATTCTTGTAGAATCATACATGCAATACATAATGCCCATAATAAGAAAGTCCGATGCCGAGAAGGCCTTTGATAGAGTGAATTGGCAATACATAAGGAAGGCCCTTGAACACTTTGGTATCCCTGCACCTTTCATACTTGCAGTGATGTCTCTTTATCAGGAAAATAGTGCTAGAGAGTCAATGGCATTTTGTCTGATTCGTTCAGTATACAAAATGGCACTAGACAAGGATGCCCTCTCTCCCTGACTTTATTCATCTTGATGCTGGAAACTCTGCTTCAAAAGATTAGAGAGGACGATGACAGTGAAGGTTTACAAATACAGTCCCATGTTCATAAATGTGCTGCTTTTGCAGACGACCTCTTACTACTCTTAACTAATCCCGCAAATGCATTCCCAAAAATATTATCCCTATTCAAGCAATTTGGGGAGGTTTCTAACTTTAAGGTAAATTACCATAAGTCTGAAGCACTCAACATTACACTTTCTAATACGGCTCTGAAACACCTATAGTCACATTTCCCATTCAGATGGCAGACTACCCACTTGAAATACTTAGGAGTCCACATCACAAACAACTTAAACCACTTATATAAATCCAACTACTTACCATTACTGAATCAGATAAAAGCACAATTACGTTCATTAGCACCACCTTATGTATCATGGATGGGTCGAAAAACATACTCCAGGCATATGTTCTGCCCAGGTTCCTATACTTGATGCAGATGGTGCCCATACATCTCCCCACGACCTTCTTTACGCAAGTGCGCTCCCTCTTTACGACCTCCCTATGGAGGGGTCAAAGACCTAGGATAGCTTATGACAGACTTTCTGTGGTTCGTTCGAAGGGAGGATTTGGCCTACCAGACCTTAGGTCTTATTACCATGCAATTCAAATGAGAAGATGGCTGCACCTTTGTCTCCCGAAATTTCGAGTTTTGGGCTCTGACATAGAAATAAGCAACCTAACTGGCTCCCAAGTAGCCAAGCTCTGGGGAGTTGCCACCTCTTCACCACAGATTACAGGCCTCACAAAGGGTATGGCTCTAGGCCTCTCTCATCATATGGCTGCTGCTAATTTTCTACAGCCACCACTATTAATGCTATGCATCCACCACTACTACTACTACCACTACTATTACTACTACTACCCATAGACAGCCGATCAACTGCCTTGTATGTTCCGTGCTATGCTGCTTCTGCTGCCACTACTATTGTAACCATGTGCCTCTATTACCTTATCTTTTTCACACCCATAGTGTACTGCTGCTGCTCCCAAATACAAGGGAGAATTTTTCTAGGTTCATTCAGAATGAGACACTTTTTACCAAACAAGCATTGTTTTTGTTTTTCCCATAACACCGTGTATGCATCAGGGACACATTTTGGATACTTTGCAATATGAAAAAGAATAACACATACGATGGCATGGTTTGTTAACACCATCAACTATGCATTTACCCATAGCTATGTATGTTAGTTTCACGCTGACATTATCTGCTATTGCTGTCATTGCATTCAAGAGCTTAGTGAGGGAGGAAGGGGAGAGAAAAAGCAAAACTTCATACAATATTAACAAAAAGCGATAAAAATTTTCCTAAAGTCCTAGGAGACTAAGGGATGTTATATACCAATTTTCAGGGCAATTGAAGTATGTTATATACCAATTTTTAAGGCAATTGGAGTAATTCTGGTTTGGCAGAATCGATTTGGGTCTGAACCGAACATTTAAAAAAAATATGGTGAACCAGAAACAAACTGAATCTAAAAAAGTTTGCTCATCTCTAATCAATTCGTTATGGGTTTTGTCATTTCCGATAACATACTGTATGGCTTTTATTGACGGCCATTATTGCATTGCGAGTATTTTTCTTTAAGTTTTTCCCTGATATCTTTTTGTAGCCTGGCTCTGATCTAAGCACCCCCCTCCTCCGTCCTGGCACATGAGGGAATAGTGAACCTCTGTCCCTGCCTACTTACATGGCCCATCCTAGGCAATGGCGCGTAACTGGGTGGCAATTCCTAGCCTGAATAAGTGCTGGGGCGTAAAGGGAAGGGGAACACGAGGAGAAATAAACAAACAAAGACAGAACACACACACAATATCGGAAGGTCAGCAAGCCAAGAGTCGAGTACCAGGATGTGACGCCAAAACCAGGGTAGAGAGCAGAAACGAAGTCAAAATACGTAAGCCGAAGTCCAAAAACACAGTAGTCAATATCTGGGAAACAAGCACAAGCACTGGAGGTATAGACCAATCACAGGCAACCTGTGGCCAGTAGAGAGCACACTGGGTCCTCCCCGCTCTTGGTTACCATGGGAGCGAGGACGCAGGGAGCGTCCTCGCCCCATAACACACAACGGAGACCGTCGGCGTAGCGGAGGGGGAGCGCGCCGCCGGCTCCCTGTGACGCTTCCTCTCCCTGTAGCCATTTTATATTTTGTTGTTTTGTGTTCTGACATCCCTGTTGAGTTTGGCAAGATTAGTTTTTTACCTACTGCTTTGTGCAATTTATAAGAATATCAGCCTAAAAATACATCTCATCTGGATTTTTTCATACATGTCTGTTGAGTTAACATTGTCAGATAAATATCAGTATGGCCAAATACCGACTATCACTTGAAGCTGGGATATTGAGTTAGAACAGGTATATTTCAACAGTAGCTACAGCATCCATACCATAGAAGTAAGTGATATATACAGTATTCAGGTCCCATTTCAGTTTCACAGTAGTCAATGATATCAGCATTGTCCTCCTTAATGGAAAAAGAAAGCCCAATAATAGGTTGTATATTTGTATCATTAATACATATTCATCTGTTAGTTTTCTCAGGGAGATAAACACAATCATCTTCATTTTATTTTAATGGCAATTATCCGTATTTTTTAATTTATTTTATGGATCAAGTTTCTATGTTAATGGGAATCCATTAGTTTTTTGTACTTTGCTACCTGGAAATCTGTGTGTGGTGGTAATTAAACATTTACCTGTTACATTCTGGTTGTTAGGTCAATGTGCGTCAGGATTCAGAATATTATGCACACTGCCTATGAACATGAGAACATGTTCTCAACCTTTGTAATCATCTGGATCATAGTCAGAGCCAAGCCTTATATAGCCAGGTATTTTTAGTAACTGCGTAACACAGGTATGAATGGAATGTACAATAATGCGACATGTCCAGACAGGTAAAACTGACACTTTCTTATCAATAGAGGGAGCCACTTGACAGTAAAATGGTCAGTGCATAGCTGGTAACTTTAACTCAATTGTAAAAGAAAGGGAAAATTCTACACCACTGCCATAACAGACAGTCATGCAGATTATGTGGTGCTTCTTTCTGTTTTATATTTCTTATTTTTTGACTAAATTAAGATTCTTCCCAAATATTTTCTAAATACCAATTTTCATGTGTTTTGGCCACTACAGTATTTTTGTGAGCAAATGGATTAAACAAGCGTGTAAACTATGTTACTGTAATTGCTTTTTATTGAAAATTGCTCTTTACGCCAAATACAAATGTTTAGAATTAGGGCTTTCTGCATTTTTTACTTCCACTTCCTATTTGTCACACTATTGTTCATGGCAGAAATGCAAATGAGCTTTTAGAAAGCTCTTCTTCTAATGCCAGATGTAAAGCAGCTATCCTATAAGTCAATGTTCAACCCTTTAACTAGGCCTTGAGACATGACTCGAATAATAAATAAGCCAGCACCTCATCTGCAGACAGCTGTTTCGGGGTGATTGCCCCTTATCAGTGCACAGCAAAGAGTACTGGCTTAACTGGGTGCTGGGTGGGAGACATAAGTAGGATCAGAATAAGATATGAATGTGGATACTTTAGTGGACACAACAAAAAACAAGCAGGTATGAACACAGTACAATACTCAACAAAATCTAGACGAATCAAGCAGTCTCAGATGAGCTATGTCTGTATATTTGACATGATTTTGCGTCAATGTGTAATAATGATATAGCCAACTGAAACATCAACTTGTTACATGCAACAAAGAAAAGCCAACTTAGCACATGGAGTCATACATAACTGGCTTGCATGGAATTAAATTGATTGAATGGAAGAGGGCAAGGCAGGCTGGCATCAGGAAATGCACCAAACTAAACAATTTGACTTGGCTTGAAATAGCTGAACAGGAGAATTGCAGTATAATGGAGAGCTGAAACACACCTGGAGTGAGAGTTGGAGTTGATCTGACTTGACTGGGAACAGACTGGGATCAAAAACAGACTTGACCAGGAACCACTTTGACTTGGCTAGGAATAGCAAAATACCAGTCAGGCTACCAGGAACAAATGACAAGGAATAGATATAGCAGGAAGACTGTCTGGTTTAAAGGGGTTATCCAAGACCTATAATGCTCCCCCATTAGTCACTCCCCGACACCTGCGTCGCTTCTGATGTCAGCACGGCCGCTGTTGCATCTCCCCGTCACACAAAGAAAACAACAAGCCCAAAGGTTTTTTTGGTTCCAGGTTTAGAGTTTAGGTTCAGGGTGCAAATACTGTACATACAGGGTGTAGGTCTAGTGGAAGGCACAGAAGAGCAGGCGATAACAGAGCAATTAGCATTGGTTGTGACTAGGGATGAGCGAATGGACTTCGGATGAAAAATCCAAAGTCGATTAGCATAAAAATTCATTGTAATACTGTACGGAGTCAGTGCTCGAGAAATGTTTTTCTTTGCAGTATAAATGAATTCATGAAGTTATTACGGAAAATATTGCGAGACTATGTGAAGTAATAACTTCGGCTCATCGGAGCCAATACATTCTAATTCTGTACAGAGCTCCTGCTCCGTACAGTATTAGAACAAAGTTTTATGCGAATTGATTTGCTCATCCCTAGTTGTGACAAAGACATATAAGTATAATAATATGCATATGATATACAACATTTTATATCTGTAGAGTGAGTATTTCCTTCTTGGCCACTATGTTATATGCTTCTATGCAATGCTATTATATGCAATGCAAATAATAAAATATTTATGAGAGGCACATGCATGGAGAATAAATATGCTGGACACAGATAAATATAAGTATACCATGCACTGGAAGTTTTTGTTCTGAGCAGACAGGAAAAAGATTCTAAAGTCAATATAATAAATTAAATTATAAAAATCATTTGGGAAAACATAAGGAAGCAAAACCCATTAAAATCATATAGCATTGAAATTCCTTTTGCTGACCATTTTACATTGATTTGATACTACATAATTTATTTGCTTTAGTTACTGTATTTGCATAAATTTTACTTTTCTGCATTTTCTGACTGATTTTCTGATCATAATGATGAAATGCAGTCATAAACATTGTAGTGGGATTCCTTAGCAATCAGAAAAGTGCAATGAAAAAGAAGACATTCTCAGCACGTGGTCACAGCAGGGACAGTGGACAGTTTTAAAAAGGGGTTAGATGAATTCTGAATAGGAAATGACATTAATATTTATAAAATGTGTAGAAGTCTGGTTCTCACTCCCCTTTTTCTAAAATTTGCGTCCCCACTTATACCTTGGTTGAATTTGATTTACTTTTTTCAACCATATTAACTATGTTACTATATATGTGGATGTTTACCTGTAATAGCTGTAGTGATTAAAAATGTACCTACTCTGCAATCTCTTTCCTCTAAAAACTTGCTTTATATTTTATAATTTTGTATCAGCACAAATGGATTGCTTGGTCTGTGTGTTCATTAAAGGGGTATTTCAAGTTATCATCTGTCTAAGGATGAGTGAATCAGTTCGGTCTGAACTTTGCTATTTTTCAGATGCCAGACGAACCAGAATATTTTCAGGCTACGACGGATCCGTTTTGCTCTGCAGCCCAGGACAGAAAGCAAACTGCAGCGGTTTGCAGTCCAGTATGAGAACGAAACGCATTTTGTCCCCATTGAAAATGAACGGGGACAAAACTGAAGCATTTTTTTTAAGATATTGAGACCCTATGATGGATCTCAATACCAGAAAATATTAACGCTAGTGTGAAAGTAGCCTTACAAAGAAAAATAATTGTGTGTGTAGAATAGGGAGGCAGGGAGGCTGACAGCCATGGAGTGAGAACAGAGGAGCTATGGTCGCTGGGCACATCTTTCAGAACTGCAGCTGCTGCAAACCTCAAAAGCAGCTACCTGCCAAGAAGTACTTTCATTTTTTTTCTCCATTTTCCAGTAAATTCTTTTTATTGGTTGGGAGGGGGCGGTGGAGTAAGCAAAAGCATGTGTTCTACCATCAATCTATTATGGCATATAGAATGCTAGTGAAGTTTCTGTGTTAGGTCATCTCACATATTTATTTATTTAATTTTATTTTAAATTGTATTGATCAGTTATTGAGAACGAAATATTAGGGCTAAATCCGTTTAATATCTCCACACACACAGTTCAGTTCCATTTTTTTAGAGGGTTATTGAATTAAATGAAACCAGCATATAAGTGATCAGTACACCATTACACACCAGGGTAACAATTTAGGGTTTGTTCACACATCAGTAGAGATGAGCGAACATGCTCGTCCGAGCTTGGTGCTCGTTCGAGCATTAGGCTATTCACATATGCTCGCTACTCAGACGAGCATATCGCGATCCTCGAGGAAATGGCAACTTCCTCTTCCTGCATGTTAGCCACCTTTTTTCAGCCAATCAACATGCAGGAGAGTCTTTGGTACCTCCTAGCATCACGTGGGGCCCCTACAAGTCGATAGCAGGGATTGGCTGGCCAGATCAGATGACCTGGGAATATAAGAATCTGGTCCCGCGCTGCTCGCGTCATACGCCGTCTGCATGAGATTAGGGATAGAGCTGCTGTCTGTCAGGGAGAGTGTTAGGGCCTGAATTTAGTTGTTGGTTAGGCAGGAATCACCCACAAAGAACCCAACAGTCCTTCTAAGGGCTACAAGCACGTTTTTTTTTGTCCTCCTCGGGCTGCTGGCTAGGACTTGTAGTGCAGCTACCGCCATCTTGGCTGCACACTGTTAGGGCGTGAAATTAGAATTGGTTAGGCAGGAATCATCCACAAAGAACCCAACGCTCCTTCTAAGGGCTACAATGACATTTTTTTTTTGTCCTCCTCTCGGCTGCTGGCTGGGGACTTATAGTGCAGCTACCGCCATCTTTGCTGCCACACTGTTGCACAGTGGCAGAAAGGGGAAAGCACATGGTCCACACAGACCCCAATGAAATTGCCCAAAGTCCTCTCAGTACTCATTTTTGCTGCTGCTGTATCTCGGCTTGCTGGGATCTGTAGTGCAGTTCAGGAATACGTTTTGTCACACTACAGTGCAGTGCGGCTAGTGTAGCACACCTCACAATTGTTCACTGGACTGTAGTTTATATAATTGATGAAAAAATTATTCTCTAGAAGTTATACCAAAACAAAGTGTCCAGTGAACAATTGTGAGTGTGCGATACACTAGCCGCAGTCTAGAGAATAATTTTTTTCACTCAATTATATAAACTACAGTCAGTGAACAATTGTGAGGTGTGTTGATACACTAGCCGCAGTCTAGAGAATAATTTTTTTCACTCAATTATATAAACTACAGTCCAGTGTAACTAACAGGTCAGTGAACAATTGTGAGGTGTGTGATACACTAGCCGCAGTCTAGAGAATAATTTTTTTCACTCAATTATATAAACTACAGTCCAGTGAAACAATTGTGAGGTGTGCGATACACTAGCCGCAGTCTAGAGAATAATTTTTTTCACTCAATTTATATTAAACTACAGTCCAGTGAACAATTGTGAGTGTGTGCAACACTAGCCGCCAGTCTAGAGAATTTTTTTTTCAATTATATAAACTACAGTCCATGAACAATTGTGAGGTGTGCGATACACTAGCCGCAGTCTAGAGAAAATTTTTTTCTCAGTACGTGTACAATTATTGTGGATACACTAGCCGCAGTCTAGAGAATAATTTTTTTCACTCAATTATATAAACTACAGTCCAGTGAACAATTGTGAGGTGTGCGATACACTAGCCGCAGTCTAGAGAATAATTTTTTTCACTCAATTATATAAACTACAGTCCAGTGAACAATTGTGAGGTGTGCGATACACTAGCCGCAGTCTAGAGAATAATTTTATACACAGTCCAGTGAACAATTGTGATACTAGCCGCAGTCTAGAGCACAATTGTAACACTGTCTTAATTTTTTTCACTCAATTATATAAACTACAGTCCAGTGAACAATTGTGAGGTGTGATACACTAGCCGCAGTCTAGAGAATAATTTTTTTCACTCAATTATATAAACTACAGTCCAGTGAACAATTGTGAGGTGTGCGATACACTAGCCGCAGTCTAGAGAATAATTTTTTTCACTCAATTATATAAACTACAGTCAGTGAACAATTGTGAGGTGTGCGATACACTAGCCGCAGTCTAGAGAATAATTTTTTCACTCAATTATATAAAACTACAGTCCAGTAACAATTGTGAGGTGTGACGATACACTTGCCGCAGTCTAGAGAATAATTTTTTTCACTCAATTATATAAACTACAGTCCAGTGAACAATTGTGAGGTGTGGATACACTAGCCGCAGTCTAGAGAATAATTTTTTTTCACTCAATTTATATAAACTAAAGTCCAGTGAACAATTGTGAGGTGTGCGATACACTTGCCCGCAGTCTAGAGAATAATTTTTTTCACTCAATTATATAAACTACAGTCCCAGTGAACAATTGTGAGGTCTGTGATACACTAGCCGCAGTCTAGAGAATAATTTCTTTTCACTCAATTATATAAACTACAGCCAGTGAACAATTTGAGGTGTGCGATACACTAGCCGCAGTCTAGAGAATAATTTTTTTCACTCAATTATATAAACTACAGTCCAGTGAACAATTGTGAGGTGTGCGATACACTAGCCGCAGTCTAGAGAATAATTTTTTTCACTCAATTATATAAACTACAGTCCAGTGAACAATTGTGAGGTGTGCGATACACTAGCCGCAGTCTAGAGAATAATTTTTTTCACTCAATTATATAAACTACAGTCCAGTGAACAATTGTGAGGTGTGCGATACACTAGCCGCAGTCTAGAGAATAATTTTTTTCACTCAATTATATAAACTACAGTCCAGTGAACAATTGTGAGGTGTGCGATACACTAGCCGCAGTCTAGAGAATAATTTTTTTCACTCAATTATATAAACTACAGTCCAGTGAACAATTGTGAGGTGTGCGATACACTAGCCGCAGTCTAGAGAATAATTTTTTCACTCAATTATATAAACTACAGTCCAGTGAACAATTGTGAGGTGTGCGATACACTAGCCGCAGTCTAGAGAATAATTTTTTTCACTCAATTATATAAACTACAGTCCAGTGAACAATTGTGAGGTGTGCGATACACTAGCCGCAGTCTAGAGAATAATTTTTTTCACTCAATTATATAAACTACAGTCCAGTGAACAATTGTGAGGTGTGCGATACACTAGCCGCAGTCTAGAGAATAATTTTTTTCACTCAATTATATAAACTACAGTCCAGTGAACAATTGTGAGGTGTGCGATACACTAGCCGCAGTCTAGAGAATAATTTTTTTTCACTCAATTATATAAACTACAGTCCAGTGAACAATTGTGAGGTGTGCGATACACTAGCCGCAGTCTAGAGAATAATTTTTTTCACTCAATTATATAAACTACAGTCCAGTGAACAATTGTGAGGTGTGCGATACACTAGCCGCAGTCTAGAGAATAAATTTTTTTCACTCAATTATATAAACTACAGTCCAGTGAACAATTGTGAGGTGTGCGATACACTAGCCGCAGTCTAGAGAATAATTTTTTTCACTCAATTATATAAACTACAGTCCAGTGAACAATTGTGAGGTGTGCGATACACTAGCCGCAGTCTAGAGAAAATTTTTTTCACTCAATTATATAAACTACAGTCCAGTGAACAATTGGAGGTGTGCGATACACTTGCGCAGTCTAAAGAATAATTTTTTTCACTCAATTATATAAACTACAGTCCAGTGAAACAATTGTGAGGTTGTGATACACTAGCCGCAGTCTAGAGAATAATTTTTTTCACTCAATTATATAAACTACAGTCCAGTTGAACAATTGTGAGGTGTGCGATACACTTGCCGCAGTCTAGAGAGTAATTTTTTTCACTCAATTATATAAACTACAGTCCAGTGAACAATTGTGAGGTGTGTGATACACTTGCCGCCAGTCTAGAGAATAATTTTTTTCACTCAATTATATAAACTACAGTCCAGTGAAACAATTGTGAGGTGTGCGATACACTAGCCACAGTCTAGAGAATAATTTTTTTTCACTCAATTATATAAAACTACAGTCCAGTGAACAATTGTGAGGTTGCGATACCACTAGCCGCAGTCTAGAGAATAATTTTTTTCACTCAATTATATAAACTACAGTCCTAGTGAACAATTGTGAGGTGTGCGATACACTAGCCAGTCTAGAGAATAATTTTTTTCACTCAATTATATAAACTACCAGTCCAGTGAAAATTGAGGTGTTGCATACACTAGCCGCAGTCTAGAGAATATTTTTTTTCACTCAATTATATAAACTACAGTCCAGTGAACAATTGTGAGGTGTGCGATACACTAGCCGCAGTCTAGAGAATAATTTTTTTCACTCAATTATATAAACTACAGTCCAGTGAACAATTGTGAGGTGTGCGATACACTTGCCGCAGTCTAGAGAATAATTTTTTTTTCACTCAATTATATAAACTACAGTCCAGTTGAACAATTTTGAGGTGTGTGATACACTAGCCGCAGTCTAGAGAATAATTTTTTTCACTCAATTATATAAACTACAGTCCAGTGAACAATTGTGAGGTGTGCGATACACTAGCCGCAGTCTAGAGAATAATTTTTTTTCACTCAATTATATAAACTACAGTCCAGTGAACAATTGTGAGGTGTGCGATACACTTGCCGCAGTCTAGAGAATAATTTTTTTCACTCAATTATATAAACTACAGTCCAGTGAACAATTGTGAGGTGTGCGATACACTAGCCGCAGTCTAGAGAATAATTTTTTTCACTCAATATATAAACTACAGTCCAGTGAACAATGTGAGCGTGTGCAATACACTAGCCGCAGTCTAGAGAATAATTTTTTTTCACTCAATTATATAAACTACAGTCCAGTGAACAATTGTGAGGTGTGCGATACACTAGCCGCAGTCTAGAGAATAATTTTTTTTCACTCAATTATATAACTACAGTCCAGTGAACAATTGTGAGGTGTGCGATACACTAGCCGCAGTCTAGAGAATAAATTTTTTTCACTCAATTATATAAACTACAGTCCAGTGAACAATTGTGAGGTGTGCGATACACTAGCCGCAGTCTAGAGAATAATTTTTTTCACTCAATTATATAAACTACAGTCCAGTGAAACAATTGTGAGGTGTGCGATACACTAGCCGCAGTCTAGAGAATATTTTTTTCACTCAATTATATAAACTACAGTCCAGTGAACAATTGTGAGGTGTGCGATACACTAGCCGCAGTCTAGAGAATAATTTTTTTCACTCAATTATATAAACTACAGTCCAGTGAACAATTGTGAGGTGTGTGATACACTAGCCGCAGTCTAGAGAATAATTTTTTTCACTCAATTATATAAACTACAGTCCAGTGAACAATTGTGAGGTGTGCGATACACTAGCCGCAGTCTAGAGAATAATTTTTTTCACTCAATTATATAAACTACAGTCCAGTGAACAATTGTGAGGTGTGTGATACACTAGCCGCAGTCTAGAGAATATTTTTTTTCACTCAATTATATAAACTACAGTCCAGTGAACAATTGTGAGGTGTGCGATACACTAGCCGCAGTCTAGAGAATAAATTTTTTTCACTCAATTATATAAACTACAGTCCAGTGAACAATTGTGAGGTGTGCGATACACTAGCCGCAGTCTAGAGAATAATTTTTTTCACTCAATTATATAAACTACAGTCCAGTGAACAATTGTGAGGTGTGTGATACACTAGCCGCAGTCTAGAGAATATTTTTTTTTCACTCAATTATATAAACTACAGTCCAGTGAACAATTGTGAGGTGTGCGATACACTAGCCGCAGTCTAGAGAATAATTTTTTTCACTCAATTATATAAACTACAGTCCAGTGAACAATTGTGAGGTGTGTGATACACTAGCCGCAGTCTAGAGAATATTTTTTTTCACTCAATTATATAAACTACAGTCCAGTGAACAATTGTGAGGTGTGCGATACACTAGCCGCAGTCTAGAGAATAATTTTTTTTCACTCAATTATATAAACTACAGTCCAGTGAACAATTGTGAGGTGTGCGATACACTAGCCGCAGTCTAGAGAATAATTTTTTTCACTCAATTATATAAACTACAGTCCAGTGAACAATTGTGAGGTGTGCGATACACTAGCCGCAGTCTAGAGAATAATTTTTTTCACTCAATTATATAAACTACAGTCCAGTGAACAATTGTGAGGTGTGCGATACACTAGCCGCAGTCTAGAGAATAATTTTTTTCACTCAATTATATAAACTACAGTCCAGTGAACAATTGTGAGGTGTGCGATACACTAGCCGCAGTCTAGAGAATAATTTTTTTTCACTCAATTATATAAACTACAGTCCAGTGAACAATTGTGAGGTGTGCGATACACTAGCCGCAGTCTAGAGAATAATTTTTTTCACTCAATTATATAAACTACAGTCCAGTGAACAATTGTGAGGTGTGCGATACACTAGCCGCAGTCTAGAGAATAATTTTTTTCACTCAATTATATAAACTACAGTCCAGTGAACAATTGTGAGGTGTGCGATACACTAGCCGCAGTCTAGAGAATAATTTTTTTCACTCAATTATATAAAACTACAGTCCAGTGAACAATTGTGAGGTGTGTGATACACTAGCCGCAGTCTAGAGAATAATTTTTTTCACTCAATTATATAAACTACAGTCCAGTGAACAATTGTGAGGTGTGCGATACACTAGCCGCAGTCTAGAGAATAATTTTTTTCACTCAATTATATAAACTACAGTCCAGTGAACAATTGTGAGGTGTGCGATACACTAGCCGCAGTCTAGAGAATAATTTTTTTCACTCAATTATATAAACTACAGTCCAGTGAACAATTGTGAGGTGTGCGATACACTAGCCGCAGTCTAGAGAATAAATTTTTTTCACTCAATTATATAAACTACAGTCCAGTGAACAATTGTGAGGTGTGCGATACACTAGCCGCAGTCTAGAGAATAATTTTTTTTTCACTCAATTATATAAACTACAGTCCAGTGAACAATTGTGAGGTGTGCGATACACTAGCCGCAGTCTAGAGAATATTTTTTTCACTCAATTATATAAACTACAGTCCAGTGAACAATTGTGAGGTGTGCGATACATAGCCGCAGTCTAGAGAATAATTTTTTTCACTCAATTATATAAACTACAGTCCAGTGAACAATTGTGAGGTGTGCGATACACTAGCCTCAGTCTAGAGAATAATTTTTTTCACTCAGATATATAAACTACAGTCCAGTGAACAATTGTGAGGTGTGCGATACACTTGCCGCAGTCTAGAGAATAAATTTTTTTTCACTCAATTATATAAACTACAGTCCAGTGAACAATTGTGAGGTGTGCGATACACTAGCCACAGTCTAGAGAATAAATTTTTTTTCACTCAATTATATACTTACAGTCCAGTGAACAATTGTGAGGTGTGGATACACTTGCCCCCAGTCTAGAGAATAATTTTTTCATCAATTATATAAACTACAGTCCAGTGAACAATTGTGAGGTGTGTGATACACTGCCGCAGTCTAGAGAATAATTTTTTTTCACTCAATTATATAAACTACAGTCCAGTGAACAATTGTGAGGTGTGCGATACACTAGCCGCAGTCTAGAGAATAATTTTTTTCACTCAATTATATAAACTACAGTCCAGTGAACAATTGTGAGGTGTGTCGATACACTAGCCGCAGTCTAGAGAATAATTTTTTCACTCAATTATATAAACTACAGTCCAGTGAACAATTGTGAGGTGTGCGATACACTAGCCGCAGTCTAGAGAATAATTTTTTTCACTCAATTATATAAACTACAGTCCAGTGAACAATTGTGAGGTGTGCGATACACTAGCCGCAGTCTAGAGGAATAATTTTTTTTCACTCAATTATATAAACTACAGTCCAGTGAACAATTGTGAGGTGTGTGATACACTAGCCGCAGTCTAGAGAATAATTTTTTTTCACTCAATTATATAAACTACAGTCCAGTGAACAATTGTGAGGTGTGCGATACACTAGCCGCAGTCTAGAGAATAATTTTTTTCACTCAATTATATAAACTACAGTCCAGTGAACAATTGTGAGGTGTGCGATACACTAGCCGCAGTCTAGAGAATAATTTTTTTCACTCAATTATATAAACTACAGTCCAGTGAACAATTGTGAGGTGTGCGATACACTAGCCGCAGTCTAGAGAATAATTTTTTTCACTCAATTATATAAACTACAGTCCAGTGAACAATTGTGAGGTGTGTGATACACTAGCCGCAGTCTAGAAAATTTTTTTCACTCAATTATATAAACTACAGTCCAGTGAACAAAGTGTAACACAGTCAGTGACAATTGTGAGGTGTGCGATACACTAGCCGCAGTCTAGAGAATAATTTTTTTTTTCACTCAATTATATAAACTACAGTCCAGTGAACAATTGTGAGGTGTGTGCGATACACTAGCCGCAGTCTAGAGAATATTTTTTTTTCACTCAATTATATAAACTACAGTCCAGTGAACAATTGTGAGGTGTGCGATACACTAGCCGCAGTCTAGAGAATAATTTTTTCACTCAATTATATAAACTACCAGTCCAGTGAACAATTGTGAGGTGTGCGATACACTAGCCGCAGTCTAGAGGAATATTTTTTTCATCAATTATATAACCTACAGTCCAGTGAACAATTGTGAGGTGTGCGATTACACTGCCGCAGTCTAGAGAATAATTTTTTTCACTCAATTATATAAACTACAGTCCAGTGAACAATTGTGAGGTGTGCGATACACTAGCCGCAGTCTAGAGAATAATTTTTTCACTCAATTATATAAACTACAGTCCAGTGAACAATTGTGAGGTGTGCGATACACTAGCCGCAGTCTAGAGAATAATTTTTTTCACTCAATTATATAAACTACAGTCCAGTGAACAATTGTGAGGTGTGCGATACACTAGCCGCAGTCTAGAGAATATTTTTTTCACTCAATTATATAAACTACAGTCCAGTGAACAATTGTGAGGTGTGCGATACACTAGCCGCAGTCTAGAGAATAATTTTTTTTCACTCAATTATATAAACTACAGTCCAGTGAACAATTGTGAGGTGTGCGATACACTTGCCGCAGTCTAGAGAATATTTTTTTCACTCAATTATATTAAACTACAGTCCAGTGAACAATTGTGAGGTGTGCGATACACTAGCGCAGTCTAGAGAATAATTTTTTCACTCAATTATATAAAACTACAGTCCAGTGAACAATTGTGAGGTGTGCGATACACTTGCCGCAGTCTAGAGATAATTTTTTTTCACTCAATTATATAAACTACAGTCCAGTGAACAATTGTGAGGTGTGTGATACACTAGCCACAGTCTAGAGAATAATTTTTTTCACTCAATTATATAAACTACAGTCCAGTGAACAATTGTGAGGTGTGCGATACACTAGCCGCAGTCTAGAGAATAATTTTTTTTCACTCAATTATATAAACTACAGTCCAGTGAACAATTGTGAGGTGTGCGAATTACACTAGCCGCAGTCTAGAGAATAATTTTTTCACTCAATTATATAAACTACAGTCCAAGTGAACAATTGGAGGTGTGCGATACACTAGCCGCAGTCTAGAGAATAATTTTTTTCACTCAATTATATAAACTACAGTCCAGTGAACAATTGTGAGGTGTGCGATACACTTGCCGCAGTCTAGAGAATAATTTTTTTCACTTCAATTATATAAACTACAGTCCAGTGAACAATTGTGAGTGTGTGCGATACACTAGCCGCAGTCTAGAGAATAATTTTTTTTCACTCAATTATATAAACTACAGTCCAGTGAACAATTGTGAGGTGTGCGATACACTTGCCGCAGTCTAGAGAATAATTTTTTTTCACTCAATTATAAAAACTACAGTCCAGTGAACAATTGTGAGGTGTGCGATACACTAGCCGCAGTCTAGAGAATAATTTTTTTCACTCAATTATATAAACTACAGTCCAGTGAACAATTGTGAGGTGTGTGATACACTAGCCGCAGTCTAGAGAATAATTTTTTTCACTCAATTATATAAACTACAGTCCAGTGAACAATTGTGAGGTGTGCGATACACTAGCCGCAGTCTAGAGAATAATTTTTTTCACTCAATTATATAAACTACAGTCCAGTGAACAATTGTGAGGTGTGCGATACACTAGCCGCAGTCTAGAGAATAATTTTTTTCACTCAATTATATAAACTACAGTCCAGTGAACAATTGTGAGGTGTGCGATACACTAGCCGCAGTCTAGAGAATAATTTTTTTCACTCAATTATATAAACTACAGTCCAGTGAACAATTGTGAGGTGTGTGATACACTAGCCGCAGTCTAGAGAATAATTTTTTTCACTCAATTATATAAACTACAGTCCAGTGAACAATTGTGAGGTGTGCGATACACTAGCCGCAGTCTAGAGAATAATTTTTTTCACTCAATTATATAAACTACAGTCCAGTGAACAATTGTGAGGTGTGCGATACACTAGCCGCAGTCTAGAGAATAATTTTTTTCACTCAATTATATAAACTACAGTCCAGTGAACAATTGTGAGGTGTGCGATACACTAGCCGCAGTCTAGAGAATAATTTTTTTCACTCAATTATATAAACTACAGTCCAGTGAACAATTGTGAGGTGTGCGATACACTAGCCGCAGTCTAGAGAATAATTTTTTTCACTCAATTATATAAACTACAGTCCAGTGAACAATTGTGAGGTGTGCGATACACTAGCCGCAGTCTAGAGAATAATTTTTTTCACTCAATTATATAAACTACAGTCCAGTGAACAATTGTGAGGTGTGCGATACACTAGCCGCAGTCTAGAGAATAATTTTTTTTCACTCAATTATATAAACTACAGTCCAGTGAACAATTGTGAGGTGTGCGATACACTAGCCGCAGTCTAGAGAATAATTTTTTTCACTCAATTATATAAACTACAGTCCAGTGAACAATTGTGAGGTGTGTGATACACTAGCCGCAGTCTAGAGAATAATTTTTTT
>ONZH01029939.1:0-44054 GCA_900303285.1 Rhinella marina | reverse complement strand
AATGTCGCACAGAGATTTTTGGGATGAAGCCATACACGTGACAGGCAGCAAATGACTTGGTTGTATTCGGTGACATACAGAAAGTGTCACCTGGACAGAAAATAGTGAGTGTACTGAACTGTGACACACAGAATGGTCCACACTGCTGGTTGCCAATGGATTTGTATCACTGAGATATAACATAAAAAATAAAAGGGGGTTATACATGGCGATAGCTGCACTACTAGTGCCAGCCAGCTAAGTGACAAAAAAAAAAAAGTCTTCTAGCCCTTAGAAGGGCTGTTGGGTCTTTGTGGGTGATCCCTGCCTAACAGAGAACTAAATGCAGGCCCTAACACTGTCCCTGAAATGCAGCAGCTCTATCCCTAACGACATCCAGACGGCATCTGAGCCGAGCACCGCGGCCAGTCGGTAGTATATTCCAGGGTCACCTGATCAGGCCAGCCAACCCCTGCTATCGACATGTAAGGGCCCCACGTGATGCTGGTGTACCGCAGAGTCTCCTGGCTTGTGATTGGCTGTGTTTTTAGGCGCCTAAAAAGCACGATGCGGAAGTTGCCATTTCCTCAAGCATGGCGAGATACTCGTCCGAGCAGCGAGCACTTACGAGTACCCTAGTACTCGAACGAGCACCAAGCTCGGACGAGTATGCTCGCTCATCTCTAGTCTTGAATGTCATTCACATGCCTTATTAAAGCATATTTACTGGGATTATCGTAATACTGTATACTATGTACTGCAAAGCTGATATTTCCTAGAATATAAGTCACTGGACTAAGCTATGTGCAGCCTCTGATCAAGTTGGCATGCCTCCCTAGTGTTCCTCTTTCGGAGGGACAGTATCTCATTTTAACTCAAGTCCCTCTGTCCCTCTTTGCTACCTTAACAGGTATTCCGGTGATGGTATGAGGTCCCCATTCTTATGACTGTTGGGGATCCCAGTGGTCAGACCCCCAACAATCTAATAGTTATACCCTATCCTGTGGATAAAAGATAACATCTCATAACTTTGTCTGGTTCCTTCTTGTGTATTAGACTTGAACTTATATATTTTTTATTATTCTGTGCAATATGGATCCTAAAAAGTCTATAACCAGATGATTTTTGTGCTAATATTTAAAGCAGTATTCCAGTGGAAGAAAAAAGCTGTTCCAGGGTTGCACATGTTGCAAAAAGTAACAGAAACAAAACAAAAAAACTTATACCCAGCTGGGAGCTGGGAGAAGACCATGTTGCCTTGTACCCAAAACTGCAGTAGATCAAGATGGCCCTGTCTAACGCTTTAAACCAAGCTCTTCCTCCTCTGTGACCTGATTGGTGACATGCTAGTCATATCGGCTGACGTGGACCATGTCCCAAAACCTCCTCCTCCTGCTGGCAAAAAGTAGAGCAGAATCGGCATCATCTCTTAAAGAGCAGCATCCTCTTCTTCACATGGGCTCCCCCACACGTTAATTCCCATAACATCCAGCAATACTGACAAGGAAGCAGAATGGGAATTTTGACTACACTAATAACTAAAGATTTTTATACTATCTGAGTTATGTGGAATCTTAGGGAACGCACTGTTATTGGCATTGTGGTGCCTGTCATTAGCAGTTCTCAATCAGCATCCATTAGGGGTCAGCACAGCTCAAAGAGAGGGATAGGGTGTTTAATAAAATGTATCATAGAAAAGGACAACTCAAGGACATGATTGCAGCTTATATTTTTAAAAGAGGTCAATCCTCTTTTTAATTTTTACTTCCAAAACACTTGTTTCTTGAGGTCTGTTTAATGTCTTACACAGTCAGAAGCTGGCATAACCTGAAACAAGGAATATTAGTATAAAGAGGTGGCTTTTGCATCCTCTCAGTTGTATGTTTATCTACCTTGCATTAAATCTACCTAAAGCAAGAAAATAACAGCCCTACAAGTGGTTTGACACATTTGCCAAATCTGTGGTGCCAGAGCACTTGGCTGCCGAAGAAGCACACGCTATGTCTGCCAAAATGCAATGAGACCTCATCCAGCAGCTAATATGGATGTGTTACGTAACGAAAGACAGGTGCACCCAAACATGGGGGTGATTTGGGAATCAAATGGCTAAATTAGCGTGGCTTACTTTTAATTTTAGCATAAAATTGGCATAAATGAACCAAAGGGCAAACACAAAGTACTGGCACAGGCACAACTTGGTACAGCATTGTCCCCTGCGGTTTATGTCCAGATGCCATAAAGATCACATAAATTACAAACACGGTTTATTAAAAGATGAGATCTGTACTTTTACTAAACAGTAAGGGGGTGCAAGGGTTTCAGATGCAACAGACCTTGGAGTCTGTGTTGGCCCAAAAGGTACCTCTCCCCCATAGAAGCAGACCAATATTATATATGACATGATAGTTGGGGGGGGGGACTTCACAAATGATTTTGCTTTGGGGCAGAGGAGCTTCAAGTTAAACTTCTAAGCCGTATTATCATAAAGTGTTTGAACAGCATTGTAAGCACTGGCCTACACAGATCTCATAGGGCCCCATAGAGCTGACCCCCATCAACAGGCCCTGGAGCACTTGCGTGGTCTGCCTCCATTGAAGGTACGCCACTGATGAGCATTTTGTCATCTTGTGCCTCCATAGACCACATCATTAATAGTCTGATAGATTATTTGTAGAGATGAGCGAGTAGTGAAATATTCGAAAGTTGGAAATTCGATTCGAATAGACCGCGAAATTCGACTATTCGACCGGATATCGAATCCCATTAAAGTCTATGGGAAAAAAATGCTCGCCACTTGGAAATCTCAATTCGACCACTTGGAGGTCACCAAGTCCACCCTGGAACCTCAGAAAAGGATGCCAACACTGCTGGAATGCAACTGGGACAGCAGGGGAAGCATGTCTGGGTGCATATAACGAGCCCAAGTCGCACTATTACGCCACTATCACAGCCTCTCAACAATACACTCCAAACACAATCTAACCTCTCTGTAAAGTGAGACCATACAAGGAAACCTTCTTTCCTCTACATTGCCATGGACCCCAAGCCAAACTAGACAAAAAGAAGATGAAATTCTGCACCCCTTAAAATCACGTTGCCTATGACAACCACAGATGGCATAGGCAAGGGGAAAGCAAATAGACCCCACCCCTAATTGTCATTGTGTGTGTGTGTGAAATGTGGTCAGACATGTCTTCTTTAAAATGTAAAAACAACTCAAACACATGCAGAAGCCTTAAAATGCCCCAAATTGTTGGCGCTAGAGATGTCAGTGACCCGACCTGGCCCAGTGTCATGTCTAGCAGGTAAAGCAGTGGGGATGTTGAGGGATGCGTAGGACCGCAAAAGGCAGGAAGAGGCCGTGGGCTGGCCAGAGGCTCATGGAAAATTTTGTGGAGGCCCAAGAGGTGAGACGTCTTAAAAATTGTGTGGAGGCTAAAGAGGTGAGACCTCTTAAAAATTATGTGGAGGCCCAAGAGGTGAGACGGGTTAAAAATTATGTGGAGGCCCAAGAGGTGAGACCTCTTAAACATTTTGTGGAGGCCAAAGAGGTGAGACCTCTTAAAAATTATGTGGAGGCCCAAGAGGTGAGACCTCTTAAAGATTTTGTGGAGGCCCAAGAGGTGAGACCTCTTAAAGATTTTGTGCAGGCCCAAGAGGTGAGACGGGTTAAAAATTATGTGGAGGCCCAAGAGGTGAGACCTCTTAAAGATTTTGTGGAGGCCCAAGAGGTGAGACCTCTTAAAAATTATGTGGAGGCCCAAGAGGTGAGACCTGTTAAAAATTATGTGGAGGCCCAAGAGGTGAGACCTCTTAAAGATTTTGTGGAGGCCCAAGAGGTGAGACCTCTTAAAGATTTTGTGGAGGCCAAGAGGTGAACCTCTTAAAGATTTGTGGAGGCCCAAGAGGTGAGACCTCTTAAAGATTTTGTGGAGGCCCAAGAGGTGAGACCTCTTAAAGATTTTGTGGAGGCCCAAGAGGTGAGACCTCTTTAAAGATTTTGTGGAGGCCCAAGAGGTGAGACCTCTTTAAAATTATGTGGAGGCCCAAGAGGTGAGACCTCTTAAAAATTATGTGGAGGCCCAAGAGGTGACACCTCTTAAAAATTATGTGGAGGCCCAAGAGGTGACACCTCTTAAAAATTATGTGGTGGCCCAAGAGGTGACACCTCTTAAAAATTATGTGGAGGCCCAAGAGGTGACACCTTTTAAAGGCTGCAGTTATCCACAGATTTGCATGCAATGTAAAATGGTTACACTCATTTTATAAAGGCAACTATCATGAAAAATCAGTTTAAATGTATTGAGGGCAGCACAGAGTATTTCTACAGAGGAAGGAGTATTCTTTTTATTTTTTTTCCTTTTTTTATATGTATATGCTGTTGCCTTCAGTATATGAGAGTTTGATTTCATGATGCTACTGCAGCCACTTAAAACGTTTTAAGTCTTGTTTTGTTTTTGAATACTGAGAATGCTATTTTGTACCAGATTTTGTATGTTAAAGACTGAACACATTAAAATGAGAATGTTACCAAAATTATAATTTATAATTTATTTACCTTTTGTGGAGGCCCAAGAGGTGAGACCTCTTAAAAATTATGTGGTGGCCCAAGAGGTGAGACCTCTTAAAAATTATGTGGTGGCCCAAGAGGGGAGACCCGTTAAAAATTATGTGGAGGCCCAAGAGGTGAGACCTGTTAAACATTTTGTGGAGGCCCCAAGAGGTGAGACGTGTTAAACATTTTGTGGAGGCCCAAGAGGTGAGACCTCTTAAAAATTATGTGGAGGCCCAAGAGGGGAGACCCGTTAAAAATTATGTGGAGGCCCAAGAGGTGAGACCTCTTAAACATTTAGCGCAGGCCCAAGAGGTGAGCCATAAATATATAAATTGTTCTTATTTACGGAGCAATTCTACGGCGGTTAAGGAGGAGGAGGAGGAGGAAATGGCACTTCATACATATGGCACTTTACTTTTGGCTGCTTTCCACGGTTGGAGAAGCAAAGTCCGGGTCAATCCACTTGCTGTTCATTTTGATTAGCGTCAGCCTGTCGGCACTGTCGGTTGACAGGCGGCTGCGCTTATCGGTGATAATGCCCCCGGCAGCGCTGAACACCCTTTCTGATAGCACGCTGGCGGCAGGGCAGGCAAGCACCTCCAAGGCGTACAGGGACAGTTCCAGCCACGTGTCCAACTTGGAGACCCAGTAAGTGTAGGACGCCGAGGTATCGGGGAGGAGAGGGTTACGGTCTGCCAGGTACTCCCGCAACATCCGCCGATACTTGTCCCTCCTGCTGATAGCGGGCCCCGCAGTGATGGAAGTTGCACGAGGGGGTGCCATGAACGTGTCCCACACCTTGGAGAGTGTTCCCCTGGTGGCTGTGGGCCTGATCGATGTTGAGTGACTCTGGGAGACCCTCTCCTCTCTGCCGCCAGCGATGCTGGGTGGGAAATCTCCATCATGTTCTGCACGAGTTCCCTCTGGTATTCCAGCAATCGATTCGTCCTCTCCTCTACCGGAATAAAAGAGGAGACGTTATCTTTATACCGGGGGGTCCAGGATTGCGAAGACCCAGTACAGTTTGTTCTCCACTATCCGGACAACACGTGTGTCCCGGGAAAAGCAGCCCAGCATGAAGTCAGCCATGTGTGCCAGACTCTGAATAGGCATGACGTCACTGCCCCCACCAGAAGGATCACTTGCCATTTCCTCCTCTTCCTCTTCCGCCTCCTCTCCGCCCCATCCGCGCTGAACCAATGGGACGCGCACAGCCTGACTGCTACCCTCGCCGCCAGCATCCTCCTCCTCTTCCACAGCACCTCCACGTCGTCCTCCTCCTCCTCATCCTCCTCCTCCTGCAACTGCCACCGTGAAGCAGACAAAAGTGTGGTCTGACTGTGTAGCTCCGTTGCGTCTCCTCCTACCCCCGTCTCCTCTGCGTGCAATGCGTTCTCCCTTATTGCGATGAGGGATTCTTTAAGGACGCATAGGAGCGGGATGGTTACGCTCACTATAGCGTCCTCGCTGCTG
Source organism: Rhinella marina (assembly GCA_900303285.1). Lineage (NCBI taxonomy): Eukaryota > Metazoa > Chordata > Amphibia > Anura > Bufonidae > Rhinella > Rhinella marina. The sequence goes on along the minus strand of ONZH01029939.1, from coordinate 38,047 downwards.
ACCTTCTTGGTGGACTCCTCAAAGATACGCAGTACATCGCATACGTCTGCCATCCATGGCCACTCGTGGTTGGCAAACTGAGGGAGCTGAGTTGGAGGCACGCGTGGATTATTAATCTGGTACTCCATCAATGCTCTCTGCTGCTCACACACCCTGGCCAACATGGAATAGGTGGAATTCCAGCGAGTCGGCAGGTCGCACAACAGCCGATGTTCAGGCAAATGGAGGCGTTGCTGGAGTTTTTTTAAGCTAGCAGCAGCTACAGTTGACTTCCGAAAGTGTGCGCACAAGCGCCGCACTTTCACCAGTAGCTCTGCCAGGTTGGGGTAAGTCTTTAGAAATTTTTGGACTACCAGATTAAAAACGTGGGCCAGGCATGGTACGTGATTGAGTTCGGCAAGCTCCAGAGCCGCCACCAGGTTACGGCCGTTATCGCACACGACCATGCCTGGTCCTAGCTGCAGCGGCGACAGCCACATCTCCGTCTGCTGCAGTATGGCGTCCCTCACCTCTGGGGCGCTGTGCTTCCTGTCGCCCAAGCTGATGAGCTTAAGCACCGCCTGCTGACGTCTCCCCGCGCCAGTGCTGCAACGCTTCCAGCTAGCGGCTGAGGGCGATGTTAAGGCACAGGAGGAGGAGGAGGAGGAGGAGGGTTTATCAGAACCCATGCTGGCAATCTTGGGCGGGGGTGGTAGGTAGGCCGTCTCTGTTTGCGACCCCGTCCCCGCCTCCACTACATTCACCCAGTGTGCCGTCAAAGAAATGTATCGTCCCTGGCCACAAGCGCTTGTCCACGCGTCGGTGGTCAAGTGGACCTTTGCGCTGACTGCGTACCTCAGGGCCCGCCTGATGTTACGCGACACGTGCTGGTGCAGGGCGGGGACGGCACTTCCGGGAAAAGTAGTGGCGGCTGGGGACGGAATAGCGAGGTGCGGCAGCCGCCATCAGGTCGCGAAGGCCTGCGTCTCCACAGCCTAAACGGCAACATCTCCAGGGCCAGCAGTTTGGAGATGTGGCAGTTTAAGGCTTGGGCTTGGGGGTGACTCGAGGCGTACTTCCGCCTGCGGTCGAACGCCTGCGAGATGGACAGTTGTTGGGACGAGGAGTGTGAAGGTGCAGGCGAAAGGCGGGGGAAGGGGAGGCTGAAGGAGAAGGCCCCAAAGTAGCCGAGGCAGAGGCAGATGTGGAGGTGTCCTGGCTGGAGGTCTGACCGCAGTGGCAGCACACAACCAAAGGGGAAGAGGCAGTGGCAGCAGGACCGGGCGCAGGTTGTATTGCGTTTGCTCTCTCCACTCAGCCCAGTGCTTGAATTCCAAGTGACGCCGCATGCCTGAGGTGGTCAGATTGCTCTTCTCAGAGCCCCTACTCAGTTTTGAGTGGGCAGAGTGTGCAAAACCGCGCGTCAGTTTGTCATCCGCACAAACATTAAAAAATCTCCACACCACAGAAGTACGAGGCCTCGATGGGGGAGCTTCGCGCGACTGCCCGCTGCCGGGAACAGCTTCGGCCGTGCTGGCTGTGGCCTCACTACTCTGTCTGGACTGTCCTCTGCCTGTGGACATCCCTCTGCCTCTGGACATCCCTCTGCCTCTGGACATCCCTCTGCCTGTGGACATCCCTCTGCCTGTGGACATCCCTCTGCCTCTTGCTGCCTTTTTCGGTGCTGCGCAGACCACCACCTCTCCACTGCTTTTCCCGCTGGACATCACCCCTGGCCAAGTGGGGTCGGTCATTTCGTCATCCACCACCTCCTCTTCCTCACTCTGCTCCTCCTCCTGCCCACTGGACATTCCAACAGCCTCCCTTGATGGCAACTGCGTCTCATCATCATCATCGCTCATGATAACAGATGCTGGTTCAGGGTCCACATCAGCAGGAGATGGCGAATACTCAAGTGTTTGGGCATCACTACAAACAAATTCCTCTGCTAGCTCCTGGGATTCTTCCGGCACTTTCTGAAAAAGAACCCGAAAAGAGCTCCTGGGAGGGGTCAAGGGTGGGATGACTCTGTTGGCCAGGTGTGGAGGAAGGAGGGTCAGAGTGAGACTGTGTGGATGACTGGCTGGTGGACAACTGTGTGGAAGCGCTATCGGCTATCCATTGCACCACCTGTTCAACCTGCTCAGGCCTCAAGAGCGGTGTAACTCGCCCCCTGCTTAACTGTCCCATAAAGGCAGGGATTCTGGATGAGTGGGATCCTGGCTGACCCTCACCAGCACGCATTGTATCCCCACTGGCTTCAACAAGGCCACCAACAGCATTTCCGCGCCCCCGTCCTCGTCCACGTCCGATTCCGCTAGCCCCCCTCCGCATTTTATTTTTTTTTGGTTGCAAATACAATATTTGGGTATATAATTAGGTATGTGAAATAATTTTGCAAGAGAACGCACAGTACAGTGGCCAATTAAAAGGCCTAGATATTGTATATTTCAAGGTACACAGCCGTGTACTAACTGTACAGACGGTGGGTATTTACACCAGGTATGTGAAATAATTTAGCAAGAGAACGCACAGTATAGTGGCCAATTAAAAGGCCTAGATATTGTATATTTCAAGGTACACAGCCGTGTACTAACTGCTCAGTCGGTGGGTATTTACACCAGGTATGTGAAATAATTTAGCAAGAGAACGCACAGTACAGTGGCCAATTAAAAGGCCTAGATATTGTATATTTCAAGGTACACAGCCGTGTACTAACTGCACAGACGGTGGGTATTTACACCAGGTATGTGAAATAATTTAGCAAGAGAACACACAGTACAGTGGCCAATTAAAAGGCCTAGATATTGTATATTTCAAGGTACACTGCCGTGTACTAACTGTACAGACGGTGGGTATTTACACCAGCTTTTTAAACTAATTTAGCAAGAGAACGCACAGTACAGTGGCCAATTAAAAGGCCTAGATATTGTATATTTCAAGGTACACAGCCGTGTACTAACTGTACAGACGGTGGGTATTTACACCAGGTATGTGAAATAATTTAGCAAGAGAACGCACAGTATAGTGGCCAATTAAAAGGCCTAGATATTGTATATTTCAAGGTACACAGCCGTGTACTAACTGCTCAGACGGTGGGTATTTACACCAGGTATGTGAAATAATTTAGCAAGAGAACACACAGTACAGTGGCCAATTAAAAGGCCTAGATATTGTATATTTCAAGGTACACTGCCGTGTACTAACTGTACAGACGGTGGGTATTTACACCAGGTTTTTAAACTAATTTAGCAAGAGAACGCACAGTACAGTGGCCAATTAAAAGGCCTAGATATTGTATATTTCAAGGTACACAGCCGTGTACTAACTGTACAGACGGTGGGTATTTACACCAGGTATGTGAAATAATTTAGCAAGAGAACGCACAGTATAGTGGCCAATTAAAAGGCCTAGATATTGTATATTTCAAGGTACACAGCCGTGTACTAACTGCTCAGACGGTGGGTATTTACACCAGGTATGTGAAATAATTTAGCAAGAGAACACACAGTACAGTGGCCAATTAAAAGGCCTAGATATTGTATATTTCAAGGTACACTGCCGTGTACTAACTGTACAGACGGTGGGTATTTACACCAGGTTTTTAAACTAATTTAGCAAGAGAACGCACAGTACAGTGGCCAATTAAAAGGCCTAGATATTGTATATTTCAAGGTACACTGCCGTGTACTAACTGTACAGACGGTGGGTATTTACACCAGGTATGTGAAATAATTTAGCAAGAGAACACACAGTACAGTGGCCAATTAAAAGGCCTAGATATTGTATATTTCAAGGTACACTGCCGTGTACTAACTGTACAGGGGGTGGGTATTTACACCAGGTATGTGAAATAATTTAGCAAGAGAACGCACAGTATAGTGGCCAATTAAAAGGCCTAGATATTGTATATTTCAAGGTACACAGCCGTGTACTAACTGCACAGACGGTGGGTATTTACACTAGGTATGTGAAAATAATTTAGCAAGAGAACACACAGTACAGTGGCCAATTAAAAGGCCTAGATATTGTATATTTCAAGGTACACTGCCGTGTACTAACTGTACAGACGGTGGGTATTTACACCAGGTTTTTAAACTAATTTAGCAAGAGAACGCACAGTATAGTGGCCAATTAAAAGGCCTAGATATTGTATATTTCAAGGTACACAGCCGTGTACTAACTGCACAGACGGTGGGTATTTACACCAGGTATGTGAAATAATTTAGCAAGAGAACACACAGTACAGTGGCCAATTAAAAGGCCTAGATATTGTATATTTCAAGGTACACTGCCGTGTACTAACTGTACAGACGGTGGGTATTTACACCAGCTTTTTAAACTAATTTAGCAAGAGAACGCACAGTATAGTGGCCAATTAAAAGGCCTAGATATTGTATATTTCAAGGTACACAGCCGTGTACTAACTGCTCAGACGGTGGGTATTTACACCAGGTTTTTAAACTAATTTAGCAAGAAAACGCACAGTATAGTGGCCAATTAAAAGGCCTAGATATTGTATATTTCAAGGTACACAGCCGTGTACTAACTGTACAGACGGTGGGTATTTACACCAGGTTTTTAAAATAATTTAGCAAGAGAACGCACAGTACAGTGGCCAATTAAAAGGCCTAGATATTGTATATTTCAAGGTACACAGCCGTGTACTAACTGTACAGACGGTGGGTATTTACACCAGGTTTTTAAAACTAATTTAGCAAGAGAACGCACAGTATAGTGGCCAATTAAAAGGCCTAGATATTGTATATTTCAAGGTACACAGCCGTGTACTAACTGCACAGACGGTGGGTATTTACACCTGGTATACAAAAAGGGTATTGCAGGCACACAGAACCCAGAACACTAGAGCCAAAGAAACTGTATTTAAAAAAAAAAAAAAAAAAAAAAAAAACAGCCGTATACTGCCAGATCAGATGGTGCATATACACACTAGGCATATAACAGGGTTTTGCAGCCAAAAAGAACGCAGAACAGTAGTGCCAAATATAGTTTGCTATGTAGCAGAGCACCTAATACACCACTAATGCCTCTCTCTGTCCCTACTCCAGCAGCTATCCCTGAATACGGCAGCCGTTCTCTGTAAAGTGTATCTTGTAGTAAAGCTATCACTTTACTGCACTATAGTAGCCCTGATAAGGGCTTTTAATCACGCTCCTGCCTGTCCAACTGCTAAAACCTGTCTGTCCCTTCTCCAGCCTCTGTCCCTGACTAAGTTCACGCAGCATATGCGTACGAGCAGGAAGAGCTGAGTTTTTATATTCGAGGTCACATGGTTTTTCCAGCCAATCCATGTAGACGCTTTTTTCGCGCTGCCAGCGTGCTCAGCGTGCCTGTCATACCCCCCCTGCATGTTGATTGGTGGAAAAAGAGCGCCAGGGAAGGTGGGAGGGGAAACGAATTCTAAGTGCGCCATCGCCGTTATACTCGATTGAAATCGAGTATGCCGAATAGCGTAGTATTCGATCGAATACCGGCTCGATCGAACACTACTCGCTCATCTCTAATTATTTGTGAATAAACACATAAAAAAGCTGCAACAAGTCTCCTCTAAAAACAGCCCTGTTATTAGAGGGGCCCATTATTATGCAGGGTCATACATTAATTTGTTTTTCATGAGATAATCCATGAATGGTATAACATACTATGACCTTGTGTTTGAAGCCTTTTTGTTATAGTTTGTAAAGGAGTCCTATTCCTAGTAACAGCTATCAAAGAATTAAAATGTGACCATGAGCATTCAATGCCCTGGGAGGCAGGGATCTGTATATATGATGGGGCTTCTAGCAATCATATGAAGGCACTATGTTTGCACCACAAGGTCATTCTTTCTTTATTTAACAAATCAATATCCTTTAGACCCTGGTAAAGATCTGTGTGTGAAGGTGGCTCAAACAGCAACCATTGAGGTCTGATAGACTAAAGAGTGTGAAGCTACTGCAAGCACTAGTGTCTGAACCCAGAAGCTGAGGTTTGGTATCATTTTCTGATCTTGTAGGCCCTTAAAAACCAGGCCTGTTTGTGTCTTAAAAGGTTTTTTCAGTTTACATCAACATCCTTTAAAATAATCTTTTATGAAGGTAACTGAAATCTTGTAATGTTCTTTTACCCTTATTGCCCCTATCTTCTGTTCTGGGGCGTGGTGACATGACCATGTCCATGCAGATCTATTTATTTTCTTTTACATAACTATGTAACTAGCTTAGGGGGAGGAGCTATAAATTAGCTGGGCCTTGATAGGAGCGGTGCTTGAGCTGTGACAGGAAGGGGAAGTGCATTATGGGTTTGGCTGGATACAGAAACAGGAAGTGCTACCTACAGGAAGTAACAACCCAGAGGAATTAAGGGACCAGGAAGAAGTGCATGTAGTGCAAAACAGTCTGTTGTCTGGGGTTATCCACCTCGCTATCCTGATGAGTTTTTGAAAGATGAACTAAAGAATACACAATTTTATGGACTGGTGAGTGCCACAGCGTAACTTCTCTTCTACTGCTATATGTATTTTCTTTGCTTGCACCTTGGAATCTGCTGCCAAATTTGTAAGGATTGGGCGATATAGTCTGTGAGTCTACTGCTAGTTTGTAAACCGACTTTTAAGAGTATGAACCACCATGATCTGTTGACATGGTGAAAACGGTTCAAGAGAGTCCAAATCGGTAAAAAAAAGCATGGGGAAGATGTACATGAGGTAAACAACTACATGCGCATGTCTATTAAAGACCATAGTAATTCCAGAAAACTAGTTTGAAGAGGTTGCCCAACATTTTACAAATGATGGCCTTTCCGCAAGATAGGACATAAGTGTCTTATTGGCAGGGGTCTGGCATCCTGCAACCCTAAGTAGCTCTGGAGCCTGCAGCTGAAGGTAGAACTGTTCAGCTCCATCCATTGTGTATTGGACGGAGCTAGAAATGAACGAATAGCTTTTGAGCTATAGAAACCCTGTTTTGACCAGCTTAAATAAAATGTAATTTACAAGTGATAATTACAGTGTCCTAAATAAATGTGATTAAAAAGATATGCCGACTCCGCTATTGTATAATTGTATTGATATTAAAGGGATTGGTCACTTTCTGGCTACTGTTGAGCAATGTGTGTGTAAGGCTACTTTCACACTGGCGGCAGGCCTGATCCGGCAGGTGAAGGGTGCTGCCGGATCAGGCCTGCCGCAGTGACATGTGTGGAGCCGGAACCGCGCTCCGGCCCCACACATGTCACACAGTACATACATATACATACACATAAACATACACACACATATAGACATACAAACACACATACATACTTACATGCTCCCTGGCAGGTCTTCGGAGCGTCAGGACGGCTCACACATGTCACAATTCCCCACAGCGCCCTCTGCTGGGCGCCTGGTGGAATCGTCATCTGACGATTCCACCAGGCGCCCAGCAGAGGGCGCTGTGGGGAATCGTGACCTGTGTGAGCCGTCCTGACGCTCCGAAGACCTGCCGGGGAGCATGTAAGTATGTATGTGTGTTTGTATGTCTTTATGTGTGTGTATGTTTATGTCTGTATGTGTCTATGTGTACCCGGATCCGTAATGGACTCCATTGAAAGTCAATGGAGGGCGGATCCGGTTACCATTATGGTCACACCAGACGGATCCACCCCCATTGACTTGCATTGGGGGTCATTCCGGATCCGTCTTGGTGCGGATGCCTGGACCGGAGAGCAAACCGCAGCATGCTGCGGTTTGTTCTCCGGTCTGAAGACGGAACGGAATGCTTTCAGGAGCATTCCGTTGTCTTCAGTTCAGTTTTGTCCCCATTGACAATGAATGGGGACAAAACTGAAGCGTTTTATTCCGGTATTGAGCCCCTATGACGGAACTCAATACCGGAATTTTAAAATGCTAGTGTGAAAGTAGCCTTAGATGACTATATGCCACTTACTAATATAGCCTTTGTTGATGTTCTGCTCAATTTTCATTATATTTAATGAGGTATTGTCTCTTGTTGACCAAGTCTTTTGTGCTGTCCACACAGCAGACCTGTGTATAAAATGGCTGCTGATGGATGTTCATGTCTAGAGTTGAGCGAACCCGAACTGCAAAGTTCGGGTTTGTACTGAACTTTGCGAGTTCGGGTACCCAGACCCGAACCTGGACTTTTTCACTAAAGTTCAGCTGGTGAGCGCGGTGACGTCATCGCAGGTCCTTTTGCAGGTCCTGCAAGAAGAATTAAGAAGAAAACACCGGCTGCGCGATCAAGTGGATGAGGTGAGTTTTTTTTATTATTTTTAACCCCTGTATGGCCATTTTATATAGAATTCTGTCTTAAGAATGCTATTATTTTCCGTTATAATCATGTTATAAAGGAAAATAATAAAGTGAAGTTCGGGTCCCCATTGACTTAAATGCGGTCCAGGTTTGGGATGAAGTTCGGGTCAAGTTCGGGTTCTGAACTTGACCCGGTAGGTAAAATTTATCCCCCGTCCCCATCAATGCAGGCCCCCGCTGCTCCCCTGAAATCATCAGGATCAGAGTGGCACATGTGCACGGCTGCTCCATTCATTTCTATTGGCTATTGTAGCCCTCAGTGATTGCCTAGCAGTGCGTCTAAATTACAGCTCTGCTTTCGTATCTATGCTTGGTGGAATGAGTTATAGCACTATATGCTATAAGTTACTCTATACGCTGGTGCGTACGAATACAAGTAATTAGTGAACTTTTACTGTTAGTTCGTTATTCGTGTGCAAAAGCCTGGGAAAAAAGCTGTCACCTGACCTAGTAGGCAGGGCTTGCTCTGATTGGCTCAGGCTCGGTAAGCCAGTGACGCATCACTTCTGCTGCGACTGCTGAGACGAACAGAAGCACTGTGTGTGAAGTTCTGAGACACTGAGGCCTGTTGTTGTTGAAATTGGGGTGTAATTGTTCAGGGAATCCATATATCCATATCAGGGATACTGCAGGGCAAGTGCAGGGCCAGTTCAGGGCTAGTAATTAGGCAGGGAGAGAAAGACAGGAAGTGCGAAAGGACCTGTAGCCGGAGCATCTACTAGTAGTATTTGCGATACTTGGACATTTTTCCACCAGGCTAACCCACGAAGGCGCAAAAATGTAGTGGAGGAGAAAGTGGATGAGGTAGTGGAATGGATGGCACGCTCATCTCAGTCTCAGCCGGATGATCTACTGTCATCTGCTGATACAGTATCCATATGAAGCCAGGGGTCAGACGTTCCTGCTGCTCCATCATTCCTCTCCAGCAAAGCCCGTCATTTTCGTAGGCAATTTGTATGCTTATGCGTACATGTTCAAAGAGATTGCATACCTTTTTACCTGAACGTTCGCCATTAGTGCGCGAATGTTCGCTAAAAGCCATATAATTACGTATTGGTAGTGGAAAGCTGGAAAAAATTCAAAATGCGGTGGAATTTCTGGGTTTCGTTTTCATGGCATTTGCTTTGTTTTTTTATTAGGTAACGTTTTTTGGGGGGCATGGCCAGCGACGGAGCGGAGCAGACGCGTACTTATAGAGCTCCCAAAGAAAGTATATAATCCACCTTAATCTACTGCTCCACAAAACAACAAAAACTGTCAAAACATCAGAGAAGACCCACCGTACCATCATCCACCAGTGGGATAAGCTGAAGACGTGCAAGGAGAAGGATTCCGACCACAAAAGAAGCGCGGCCTAGTCAACAGAGAATCCCCGATCTAGAGTGCAGCCGCACAGCCGCATCAACGGAGCACAATCCCCATACAAACACCCCAGGACGACGAGAAGAAGCGACACTGCCCACCTAACAAACGCAGGTCAGCACTTACCTCAAACGGCACTCCTGCACCTTCGCGGCCCCGTCCTTTTCCCGCGTGCCGCTATCTTGAGCCCTTGCTGCCCCAGGTCAGTGAGATCCGTCCCTCCCGACAAAACCCATCTCCCGCAGAGATAACACGCTGAAGAGAGCTTCTGCAGAGTAATGAACAGCGAGCTGGGCACAGCGGCCCTGCTTTGACCCCCATCCCAGTCTCACACTAAGACCCTCTACCTCACTTACCCTTAAAGGGCCAACGACCCAATTTTTCCGCTCCTCTCTACATAACAGAGAGGACACCGAACCAAGTGACATGCTGATTTTTAAAATGGCCATTGACCCAATTTTTACCTTTGGAAAGGACTTACTCTAAAACCTCATCATTTAAAGGGCCATTGACCCAATTTTTTCAAGCTCCCTAACAGAGCTGCAAACTCCAAATTTTGTGTACCTGCACAGGATCTACTAAATGCAACCTTAACTACTTCCCATCCGGGCCATTTACCCCCTTCCTGACCAGGCCTAATTTTGCAAATCTGACATGTGTCACTTCATGTGGTAATAACTTTGGAACGCTTTTACTTATCCAAGCCATTCATAGATTGTTTTCTTGTGACATATTGTACTTTGTGTTAATGGTAAATTTGAGTCAATATATTTTACCTTTATTTATAAAAAATCAAAAATTTACTGAAAATTTTGAAAAAAAATCACAATTTTTTAAATATGAATTTCTCTGCTTTTAAGTTGCATAGGGATATCTAATAAAATTGTTATTAATGAACATTCACCATATGTCCACTTTATGTTGGAATAATTTTGGAAATGTAATTTTATTTTTTGAGGACATTAGAAGGCTTCGAATTTTAGATGTAATTTTCATGAAAATTTCCAATAGTTAATTTTAAAGGAACTTTGCAGTTCTAAAGTGACTTTGAGGGGCTTAAATAATAAAAAACCTCCCATAAATGAACATATTTTAGAAAATACAGCCCCCAATGTAATCCAAACTGATTTTTACAAAGTTTGTTAACCCTTTAGATTTCCCACAAGAATTAAAACAGAAGGAAGGTGAAATTTAAAAATAAATATATTTTTTTTGCAGATTTTCAATTTTTAATTCATTTTTCTTATAAGATAGCAAGGGTAAACCGCAAATCAAACCTGAATATTTATCTTCCTGATTCTGAAGTTTGCAGAAACACCCCATATGTGGTTGTAAACTGCTCTGTGACCGGCAGTAATGAGAGGGAGATAGTACAAGCATTTGTGATGGCTTTGACAGCTTGTCAGAGTGATCAAAAGCCTGGAGGCCAGGAAAAAAAGGTCTCAGGTTAAAGCTCCATGTTCTTGGCTGTCAGGAGGCAGCTGAGTCATGGAGCTTCTATGTACAGGTGCTGCACACAGGGGGCAAATCTCAAGGACGTTTTAAAACGTCCATTCAGAGATAGAGATCCACTACCAGGACGTTTATAGTCAATGGGCAGACTGGAAGTGGTTAAATTTCCTCCCTGGCAGAGTCAGGGCTACTACCAAAAGGGACCCTGAAAGCATTTAACTGCATTGATACTCACGGCACACCTACTTTCATTCTATGAGGGATGGTGAAAATAGGCCCGCACAGATCCAGGAACTCAACTCCACAACGTCAAGTAGGCTCAATTGACTCCTTACTACAAAAAAAACAACAATCAGCACTACCAAAACCATCACAGCTCCGCAGACATTCACCAAGTGGAGAAAGAGATTTATCTCTCAATCTGAGAGAAATGGAAAGTGACATGGAAGAAACACAAGAAGAGAGAGGCCTGCCAATCTCACGCTCTTTCCTCAGCAAAGCTCTCACCAAAGCAATGGAATCTGTCATGAAAGAACTACAGGACATCAAACAAGACGTAAAAGGAATAGGAGGCAGAGTAGAACAACTAGAATCCACACAATCGCAACTTATCTCTTATACTGAATCAGCCTCCACAGCCATCATGTCCTGCCAGACACACATGAATAAAATTGTGAACTGGATGGAAGACCAGGAGAACAGAGCAAGAAGAAATAATCTAAGATTGAAGGGAATACCTGAATCTGTCCAAGCGGAAGCACTAACAGACACAGTCAAACAAACCTTTATTTCAATCCTAGGTGAATCGTACCCACTGGAAATCAGCATTGAAAGAGCACATAGATCTCTCCAAGCAAAACCAAGTCCCAAAGACCCTCCAAGAGACGTCATCTGTAGGCCATGTAGAGTCCGTGATGACATCCTACGTCTAGCCAGGACCAGCCCACCTACTCAGATAGAAGGCTCTTCAATCTCGGTCTACCAAGATCTGGCAAGAATCACCCTATCAAAAAGGAACCTCCTTAGACCACAGAAATACTTAGACGTAGAAACATCCCCTACAGATGGCTTTTTCCATTTGGACTCTCCCTAACTTTGGAAGGGAAACGCTACATACTAAGAGATCACTCCGAACTACCAGACCTTCTGCAAATCTTGAAGATTGAAGATTTGGATATCCAAGACTGGTCCCCAATACAAGGCCTACCTACACTACCCTGGGCGCAGTGGGGAAACGTCATAGCTGCGTGCAGGAGGCGCGTGAAGACATGCTTCCGGCGTCCCTGCCTGGAGTATGTGAGTATGTATGTGTTTGTGTGTATGTGTGAGTATGTATGTATGTCTGTATGTATCTCTGTACATGTGTAGCCGGATCTGGAATGACCCCCCATTGCAAGTCAATGGAGGACAGATCCGGATTACTGGTGTGTCACACCAAACGGATCCGTCCCCATTGACTTGCATTGGGGGTCATTCCGGATCCGTCTTGGTGCGGATGCCTGGACCGGAGAGAAAACCGCAGCATGCTGCAAACTAAGCTGCAGAAACCAGTGTCAGACAGCTGCTGCCAAGGCCAATAAGATAATGGGTTGCATCAAAAGAGACATAGATGCCCGTGATGAGAACATAGTCCTGCCACTTTACAAATCACAAGTCAGACCACATATGGAGTACTGTGTACAGTTCTGGGCTCCTGTGAACAAGGCAGACATAGCAGAGCTGGAGAGGGTTCAGAGGAGGGCAACTAAAGTAATAACTGGAATGGGTGGACTACAGTACCCAGAAAGATTATCAAAATTAGGGTTATTCACTTTAGAAAAAAGACGACTGAGGGGAGATCTAATAACTATGTATAAATATATCAGAGGTCAGTACAGAGATCTCTCCCATCATCTATTTATCCCGAGGAGTGTGACTGTGACGAGGGGACATCCTCTGCGTCTGCAGGAAAGAAGGTTTGTACATAAACATAGAAGAGGATTCTTTACGGTAAGAGCAGTGAGACTATGGAACTCTCTGCCTGAGGAGGTGGTGATGGTAAGTTCACTAAGAGAGTTCAAGAAGGGCCTGGATGTATTTCTGGACAATATTTAAAAGGACAATTAACAAATACCTTTGGAATGGAAAAAGGCCACGACTTAGCTACGCCACCGTCACACGGCGGTATGGGCCTCTCTGATTGGAGACTTTATTATGATGTGGTGCATCTCTCCAGACTCACACACTGGATAAGATCGGACAGTAATAAATTATGAGTTAACTTAGAACAACATCAGACAAAAGTCCCACTACGCACACTGATCTGGAGAGGAGATGAACAAAACACAAGCCAACACACTCAGAATAGCTTCTGTAAATCTGGAAGGCTTATAAAACCAAACTAAGCCCCACCCTCTCTCCTTTAATGTCAGTAACAGACATACTAGAGCTCCACTTACCGAAATATGCAACGAAACCTATCAACATATCCAACCTAAAGCATATCTCAGTCTTCTCCATTATAAACAAAGAGGACACTGAAGACCCCCTAGACTCTACATCCCTATCTCACCAAATTTGAAAAACTCCTTGCGACAATACAACCACTAAAACATTTATTATCCCAGATTTATTAATTACTACAACAACAAACACATCCTCAAAATGCAGGCTATATCAAAGAATGGAGTAAAGATCTGGAGACAGATTGGACAGAACAAGAAACCCAACAGATTCTCACATGGAATGTGTACAAAATTACAAGAAAATGCATTCAAACTACTCACGTGCTGGTACCTCACCCCAATACGCCTCAAAAAAATGAACTGCCTGAGCTCAGATTTATGTTGGAAGTGTTCACAGTCCCGAGGTACATACCTTCACATGTGGTGGTCCTGCCAAGTGTTACAACCATTCTGGACAGCAGTTTTAGACACAATCACACATATTTGCTTGCTACAAACTTCACTTTCCTCTACCTTAACACTTATAAACATCAGGTTACCAGATGTACCTAAAACTCAACACAAATTAATATTATATCTGATCTCGGCAGCTAAGTCACTAATCCCCCAGCACTGGAACCAACCTTCCTCCCCGACACTCTCACAGTGGCTTCTGAAAGTAGACCACATCTACCACATGGAGGAGTTGTCAGCATGGGAAACGAGATCACACATGAGTTTCCAAAAGACTTGGGCAAACTGGATCACTTACATGAAAACAAACTCCATCTTACGCCACCCCCACTCCACCATCCACAACATCTGTTTTCTGAAGTTTACATCCTGAACAGTTATCTTATCACACATCCACCTGCCAAGATCCCTCCACTCCACGACATACAAAACAACTGGAGTGTCACATAAAAAAAATGGGCGTTAAACCAACTTATCTAGGCACTAACGAATCCTAACTAACTGTCTGGATTATGTTCGAGATATGTTAGATATATCTTTTCGACTGTTATCAATGTACAACTTTGCAATCTATGTATTGTAAACTCAAGTATTATATAATCAATAAAAAGAAAATTGAAAAGAAAAAGGTAAAGTTTTTTGTCTTTCTTACGGTTTAAAAATACAGCTTGCTGAAGTTCTTTTTCAGGCTTTTTCACGTCACATGCTCCATAGAGGGAAAAAGGCCATGAAGAAAACACAGTGTTTATAGAAAAAACACCCAAAAAAATGAGGCAAAACCACAGGTAGCCAAATTTAAACTGCAAGCAGTTATTCTGTTTTTTTTTTTTTTTTTCATTTCTTTTAAAATTTCTATTTATTAGGATTTTTGACAAAGAAAAAGACCAAAACAGCAAAACTTTTGACAATATGTTTTATAACAGCATGTTAAGACCAGATTGAAATCTAACTCAAGAATGAAACTGAGGAAGTTCAGTCTCAGATTATTCTTTCAGCTACAGTATAAGCAGATTTCAAAGAAAAGCCCATTCTAAATGGGAAATGGGAAAGCTGGAAATAAATTGGGAAGGTATCTCCCTCTAATCTATTGAAATAAATAGGGACCAAAAAAACCCAATTTTTTCTTTACAGAAAGAAAAACACTAAAGCGACCATTAAAGGGTTTGAGGGGCAGAAAAGAATAGAAAGGAAAAGAAAGGTGTGTGTGTGTGGGGGGGTGGGGGGGGGGGTGGGGGGGTGGGAACAGGTTAGTAAATGCTCAGAATCAATTTGAATTGTATGAAAGTAGAAATACAGTAGCAAACATGGTGAAATAGACCTCACAGAAAATTGAAATCAATGGTCCCCTGTGAAATGCCTAAAGTTTTGCCAAGGAGACCAGGACTTTAGGAAATTTAGAATGGTTTCTATTTTTCTAGAAGGACAATTCCTTTAACCTGTATATTTGGCCAACTTTGCTCCCATTAGAGGGATGAAGGATTTCCATGAAGCAGCAATTATTAAGCATGCAGCCACTATCATTGCTCATCAGGGGCGGACTGCAAACTTAAAGTGGTCCAGCAATACCATATTGTGGCACATTTTACCACCCCAACAGAGCCAAATAACACAGTCTGTCACAAAATACTTCCCCAAAAACTTCCACTGGCGGCCGTGAGGAGGGCTCAGGCGGCCCCCTGGGCATCGGCCCACCGGGAAATTTCCCTGTAAGGTCTATGGCCAATCCGTCCCTGTTGCTCATATTATTGGACATAGGTCTACAGGGATCATCTAAGGGAAACGTAATAGTAAACAGAGCAAGGGAGAATGTGGAAGGGTAGTTTTATAGACCTTCTGCATCATGGTCTAAACCTGAGACCAGAAAGGGTTAGTCACAGCACAATCCCGCCACATATGTAAGTCCCAATGTCACATTTCCAGCAGATATCTGAGTAAGAGCTCTTTCTTTTATTTATCTTCTATGGTATCATGTGCCACACGTTTAGGATTTTAAAACAATTCTCTTGGTTTCAACAGCATCTAGACACTGTTTTGGGAGCATTCATAATGGAGGAGGTCATTTCCTTAGAATATGTGGCATCTAAATCTTTTTCCCATGTGGATATACAAGGTAGAGTGGGAGAGAGTAAAACAAAATCATGTATAAGTGACTTGAAGATGAGAGAGAATTATGGACAGGACCTGTGCAAACTGTTATGGGCAATGGTTGTACAACCACTGTGCCAATCAACTGGTTTGACATTGGGCTAATCCTGAGGGCGCTCTCCTGGCAGTCCTTACAGGGATCTTGTCTTTGCTTCAGGGGAGCGCCCAGGCCACTAGTTCTTTAAATAGTCCCAGTGTAGTTGGCAAGTGTCACAGAGGTCAGAGACACCAGTGCAAAACACTAGAGAAACAGGCAATGCACACAGAAAGAACCCGGCAGAGGTCAGACAGGCAGAGTACATGCAATTCCAAGACAAACACAGAATACAGGCATGAAGCATAGCTAGGAGCACTGACAGACAAACAAACTTTAAAAATCTAGGCAGACAGACTTCAGGAACCCAGACAGACTACAGGAACCCAGTTAGACTTCAGGAACCCAGGCATACATACAGAAGTCAGCACAGAGACAGACAGTCAAAATCCAGGCAACAAAGCAGAAGCCAGCAGACAGAGACAGATGGATTGAAGCTCTTAGCTGACTCTAACATGCTAGAGGACCTTGCAGGTTCTGTGGAGACAGAGCAAAATATCAACTGTACAGGCAAGATGCAGAACAAGAACACAGAATATATAGCAGGCTGATAACGAATTTGTCAACCAGATGCACACACACAGAGCAGAGCAGATTAACCTCTTTAGTACTGCAGCTGAGGAGAGATACAAGCACAATGGCCCAATTCACACACAGGCAACCAACATTGTAAAAGGGATATATTATCGATATCTTGCGGGGTGTTTTAATTTGTGGAAGTAGGTCCTCCAGCCACTAGGTCTGTTTTTTTATTGAGGTGTTGGAGATTGGAAGTGAGAGTGTTGTAGAGTAAAAATGTTAGATGAGGACTGCGGGTAAGCTCAGAAAATGCATCAGTTTACTGTATATTGTGCCATTTTTCACAGCCCCCCAAAAATGCCAGTGAAATTGTATGTGTAGGGACCTCAACTTTTGCTAAAAAAAAACATATTTTTTGTGTCACCATATTCTGAGAGCCATAACATTTTTATTCATTTTTCAACTGAGCTGTGTACAGGCTTGTTTTTTGCAGGATGAGATGACATTTTCATTGGTATAATTTTTAAGCTTTTTATTCTGTGTTGCTACGGAATGAATAGAAACAGCAATTCTAGTGGCAATACCAATTATGTGTACTTTTTATTTTTATTTTCAGACATAAAGCATTTTTAATGGTGGAACAAGATCTTTTATGTATTTTATTCTTTTTTTATATTTTTCTTCATATCCCACAAGGGGACTTGAACTTCTGATCCACTGATTGCTGATATAATGCACTGCAATATAGTATTGTATTTAGAGATGAGCGAGCACTAAAATGCTCGGGTGCTCGTTATTCGAGTCGAACTTTTCCCGATGCTCGGGTGCTCGTTTCGAATAACGAACCCCATTGAAGTCAATGGGAGACTCGAGCATTTTTTGCAGGGGACCAAGGCTCTGCCTAGGGAAGGCTGGGTGAAAACCTGGAAACCTCAGAAAATGATGGAAACACCACGGAAATGGACAGGAAACAGCAGGGGCAGCATGCATGGATGCCTCTGAGGCTGCCTAATCCCACCATTACCCCAAATTCTCAGGCAACAGCCCGGTGGTTACTCTCATGGCAATTGTGCTCACCCAGACCAAGAAAGGCGAGGCACATGCCCATCACATGTTAGGGAAGCACCAAACTAGGTGCAACGAAGGTCCATCACCACCAATTTTCAGTGACACGGTAATGGTGACCCACTTAAAAATGCTGCCTGACAACTTGGCGGTGAACCCCTGATTGTCTGTCTTTCAATAAGATTGCAGTGTAAAGCATGGTGGTGAGCCTCAGTAATAAGATTGCAGTGTAAAGCATGGTGGTGAGCCTCAGTATGACTTTTTAGATGGAGATTGCATGTGGTCACGTACTCCCTGGAACCCCATAGTCACCCCTTCTCTGATGTGCTACCCCAGAACATTCTCTGCCCCAATTCGCAAGACCTTTTGCAGTCTCCGTGTGCTGACAGTGGGGATTTACCAGTGTTGTCTGAGGAGGTGGTGGACAATGGCGAGACACAGGTGTCGGGGTGTGAGGTAGTTGTATGGGAAGCAAGTTACAGAGGGGACTCCTTGGGGGGACTTTCTCATGATGGGACAGATTCAATTGTGTTTAGAAAGGCTGATGGGCTTCCGTCAGCACTGTGTGTATAGAACCCCATGGCCTTTCATAAAAATAGTCTGGCGATGACCCCAAGGCAATTTTCAGGGACACGGTAATGGTGACCCACTTAAAAATGCTGCCTGAAAACCTGGCGGTGAACCCCTGATTGTCTGTCTTTCAATAAGATTGCAGTGTAAAGCATGGTGGTGAGCCTCAGTAATAGGATTGCATTGTAAAGCACGGTGGTGAGCCTCAGTATGACTTTTTGGATGGAGATTGCATGTGGTCACGTACTCCCTGGAACCCCATAGTCACCCCTTCTCCGATGTGCTACCCCAGAACATTCTCTGCCCCAATTCGCAAGACTTTTTGCAGTCTCAGTGTGCTGACAGTGGGGATTTACCAGTGTTGTCTGAGGAGGTGGTGGACAATGGCGAGACACAGGTGTCGGGGGGTGAGTTAGTTGTATGGGAAGCAAGTTACAGTGGGGATTCTTGGGGGGACTTTCTCATAATGGGACAGATTCAAGGGGGCTCTCCGGAAAAATTGTGGTAAAAGAGTGCCAGTTGGACCTCTAAAAAATGGCGTTTTTTTGGTCAGCGTTAGGCAAAGACGACATGGAGGAGGAGGAGGAGTAGGAGGAGTAGAGAAGAGGAATCGGATACATAAGTAATGTTAATCTTTAGCTGCTTTCCCCCGGAGGAGATTTGAATTCTGGTGAAATCCAGGCTTTGTTCATTTTAATAAGCGTCAGCCTGTCAGCGCTGTCAGTTGACAGGCATGTACGCTTATCGGTGATGACGCCACCAGCTGCACTGAATACCCGCTCTGACAGCATGCTAGCGGCAGGGCAGGCCAGCACCTCCAAGGCGTACAGCGCCAGTTCAGGCCACGTGTCCAGCTTTGAAACCCAGTAGTTGTATGGAGCAGAGTGATCGCTGCGGACGTTGGTATGGTCAGCTAGGTACTCCCTCACCATCTTTCTGTACAGCTCCCCCCTACTCTGCCTAGACTGGGGACAGGTGACAGTGTCTTGCTGGGGTGACATAAAACTGGCAAAGGCCTTGGAGAGCGTTCCCCTGCCAGTGCTGGACAAGCTGCCTGCTTGGCTCCTCTCCCCCGCTACTTGGCCCACAGAACCATGCCCTCTGCCTCTAGCGGCGTCAGATGGGAAGGATTGTTTCAGCTTGCACTCCAGGAGAGTGAACACCCAGTAATCGGTGTTTGAAAAAATGCTTCTAACGCAAGGGTCACGGGATAGGCAGCCTAACATGAAGTCTGCCATGTGCGCCAGAGTCCCAACATGTAAGAATTCCCTCTCCTCACTGGCCTGACTCTCCATTTCCTCCTCCTCCTCCAAGTCCTCCTCTTCAGCCCATACACGCTCAAGAGTTAAGGACTGAGCACTGGTACCCTCTACTGTCTCGCCAACATTCTCCTCCTCTTCCTCCTCATCCTCATCCCCCTCCTCCGATACGCGCTGAGAAGCAGACCGGAGGGTGCTCTGGCTGTCAAGCGACTTATCTTCCTCCACCGTCTCTTGTGACAAGCGCAAAGCATCCGACTTGATGCTGAGCAGTGAGTTTTTCAACAGGCAAAGCAGCAGGATGGTGAGGCTGATAATGGCGGCATCGCCGCTGACCATCTGTGTTGACTCCTCAAAGTTGCTCAACACCTGGCAGATATCAGACATCCATGTCCACTCCTCATTGTAGACTAGACTTGACCTGACTACCAGTTCTGGTGGAAGTTGACATCTGGCAGTCTACAATCGCTCTGCGCTGCTGGCAAACTCTGGATAACATGTTTAATGTCGAATTCCATCTCGTTTGCACATCGCACAACAGTCGGTGAGCGGGCAGTTGTAGGCGGCGCTGCGCTGCCCTGAGAGTGGCAGCATCTGTGGTCGACTTGCGGAAATGCACACAGATGCGGCGCACCTTGGTGAGTAAATCAGACAGATTGGGATATGTCTTGAGGAACCGCTGAACTATTAGATTGAACACGTGGGCCAGGCATGGCACATGTGTCAGTCTGCCAAGTTGCAGAGCCGCCACCAGGTTACGCCCGTTGTCACACACAACCATGCCTGGCTTGAGGTTCAGCGGTGCCAGCCACACATCGGTCTGCGCCGTGATGCCCTGTAATAGCTCTTGGACGGTGTGCCTTTTGTCACCTAAGCTCAGCAGTTTGAGCACCGCCTGCTGGCGCTTACCCACGGCACTGCTGCTGCGCCTAGAGCTACCGACTGAAGGCGCCGTGCCCGCGGATGGTAATTCGGAGGAGGAGGTGGAGGAGGGGTCGGAGGAGGAGGCATAGTACGTCTGAGAGACCGTGACCGAGGAAGGCCCCGCAATCCTCGGTGTGGGCAGTACATGAGCGGCCCCAGGGTCAGTCTCGGTCCCAGCCTCCACCAAGTTAACCCAATGTGCCGTCAGTGAGATATAGTGTCCCTGCCCGGCAGCACTTGTCCACGTGTCAGTGGTTAGGTGGACCTTCTCAGAAACAGCGTTGGTCAGGGCACGGATGATGTTCTGTGACACGTGCTGCTGTAGGGCTGGGACGGCACATCGGGAAAAATAGTGGCGGCTGGGGACCGAATACCGAGGGGCAGCCACCGCCATGAGATTGCGAAAGGCCTCGGTCTCTACCAGCCTATAGGGCAGCATCTCCAGGCTCAGCAATTTGGAGATGTGGACGTTGAGGGCTTGGGCATGTGGGTGGGTAGAACTGTATTTCCTCTTGTGCTCCAGCGTCTGCTGTAAAGACAGCTGAACGCTACGCTGGGACACATTGGTGGACACTGTGGAGGATCGTGGAGGCGAAGGTGTGGTTTTCCGGTGGGAGGCGCTCGTGCCAGGGTCCTGGGCAGGGGGTTGACTAGCAGAGGCAGCGAGTGACACAGGGGAAGGAGCAGTGGTGTGACCCGCAGGAGGTGGTGAACGGCCTTGGTTCCATTGATTGGGGTGTTTAGCACTCATATGCCTGCGCATGCTGGTGGTGGTTTGGCTAGTAGTGGTGGCACCCCTGCTGATCCTGGTGTGGCACAGGTTGCACACCACAGTCCGTCGGTCATCCTCACTTTCTTTAAAGAACCTCCAGACTTGCGAACATCTAGGCCTCGCCACGGGAGCTTCACTACGTGAAACAGTTGCTGCTGATGCACCAGCTCTGGCCCTGCTTCTCCCTCTGGCCACACCACTGCCTCTTACAACCTGTTCTGGTGCAGCACTCGCCTCCGCCTCAGAAGCACTGTCTTCACTCGGCTTATCAACCCAGCTTGGGTCAGTCACCTCGTCATCCTCCGATTCCTCAGTCTGCCCCCCCTCGGACTTCCTGCCCTGACAACAACTTCACCACTATCTGACAACCGTGTCTCCTCATCGTCAGACACCTCTTTACAAACTTCTTCCACTAAGTCAACATTGTCATCATCATCACCCACAGACTGCGACAGTTGGAAAACTTGGGCATCGGGAACGAGGTCAGCAGCAACCTGAGAAGTGGTTTGTGACTCTGGGAAGGGTCCAGAAAACAGTTCCTCAGAGTATGCCGGATCGCATTCCAAATTTTCCTGGGAGGGGGCAGACTGGGGGGAAGGAGGTTGAGGTGGAGGAGCCAGAGGAGTGCTCCCTTGGGTAACGTGGGTGGACTGCGTGGAAGACTGACTGGTGGACAAATTACTTGAAACATTGTCCGCAATCCACGACATCAGCTGTTCGCACTGTTGTGGTTTCAACAGTCCTCTACCACGTGTCCCTGTAAGTTGAGACATGAAGCTAGGGAGTGTAGCTCTGTGGCGTTCCCCTGCTCCCTCATCAGCAGGTACTGTCTCACCCTGCCCAGGACCACGGCCTCTGCCCCCTTCTGTAATTGAATGCCCACGCCCACGCCCTCGTCCTCGACCCTTAGCCCTGGGGTTCAACATTTTTTGTATATAAGTGTATTATAGAAAAAATAAAAAATAAATGGGCCTGCTGTACTGAAACCCACAAACTTGTTCAGTCTGGTTGAATTAAGTGACGTACAGAAAGTGTCACCTGGACAGAAAATATGGATTGTAGTGAGTGTACTGAACTGTGACACACAGAATGGTTCCACACTGCTATGTAAAATGGATTTGTATCACTGAGCTAAAACAACAAAAAAACTATTGTTTTTATATATTTTTTTTAATATATATATATTTTTTTAGTTTTGTTTTTTTTTGGAACGTGACGTGCAGAAACTATCGTAGAGCTAACTGACACCCTACTGACGGTGGCTATTTTGACTGCGACCCAGACAAATGTCGCACAGAGATTTTTGGGATCAAGCTATATACGTGGAAGCAAAAGACCTGGTTGTATTAAGTGACGTACAGAAAGTTTCACCTGGACAGAAAATACGGATTGTAGTGAGTGTACTGAACTGTGACACACAGAATGGTTCCACGCAGCTGTGTGAAATGGATTTGTATCACTGAGCTAAAACAACAACAAAACAATTTTTTTAGATATATTTTTTTTAGTTTTGTTTTTTTTGGAACGTGACGTGCAGAAACTATCGTAGAGCTAACTGACACCCTGCTGACGGTGGCTATTTTGACTGCGACCCAGACAAATGTCGCACAGAGATTTTTGGGATCAAGCTATATACGTGGAAGCAAAAGACCTGGTTGTATTAAGTGACGTACAGAGAGTGTCACCTGGACAGAAAATACGGATTGTAGTGAGTGTACTGAACTGTGACACACAGAATGGTTCCACACTGCTGTGTGAAATGGATTTGTATCACTGAGCTAAAACAACAAAAAAACTATTTTTAAAAAAAAATTTTTTATATATATTTTTTTTTAGTTTTGTTTTTTTTGGAACGTGACGTGCAGAAACTATCGTAGAGCTAACTGACACCCTACTGACGGTGGCTATTTTAACTGCGACCCAGACAAATGTCACACAGAGATTTTTGGGATCAAGCTATATACGTGGCAGCAAAAGACCTGGTTGTATTAAGTGACGTACAGAAAGTGTCACCTGGACAGAAAATACGGATTGTAGTGAGTGTACTGAACTGTGACACACAGAATGGTTCCACACTGCTGTGTGAAATGGATTTGTATCACTGAGATATAACAATTTAAAAAAAAAGGGGTTATATATGGCGATAGCTGCACTACTAGTGCCAGCCAGCCTGCCAAGCCAGGAGACAAAAAAATTTCTTGTAGCCCTTAGAAGGGCTGTTGGGTTCTTTGTGGGTGATTCCTGCCTAACAGAGAAACAAATGCAGGCCCTAACACTCTCCCTGAAACGCAGCAGCTCTATCCCTAACGACATCCAGACAGCATCTGAGCCGGGCACCGCGGCCAGTCACTAGTATATTCCAGGGTCACCTGATCAGGCCAGCCAACCCCTGCTATCGACATGTAAGGGCCCCACGTGATGCTGGGTGTACCGCAGAGTCTCCTGGCTTGTGATTGGCTGAGTTTATAGGCTGCCATTTCCTCGAGCATGGCGAGATACTCCTCCGAGCAGCGAGCACTTACAAGTACCCTAATACTCGAACGAGCACCAAGCTCGGACGAGTATGCTCGCTCATCTCTAATTGTATTATATTGTACCTGTCATTTTTACACTGACAGACTGCCTTGTTAGACCCTGGATGGTTAAACAAGAGTTGAATTCTTGCACTCATATCTGAATCAGGGTCTATTAACTCTAATTTTAATTAAATGTAATCATACATTTTTATAAAGCTGAGTTTTGCCCAAATTATGATTAGGGTCTTTGTTTGTAACATTATCTGCAATTTTGCATAGACCTGGAGAATAACATAATCAGTGCTATTCTTGACATCAAATACATCAGAAACTTGACAGATTCTATTATAAGTCAAGAGGATCCCTAGGAATTCATTGGTAAGTCTTTTAAGAAAATTCAATGTATACCAGCCATCGATCAATGAAGAACAGAAGCCATGATGGCAATGTGAACAGAGAATGTAAAGGAGAACCTGCCTCTTACCTCTTTAAAAAGATCCCGTCAGCTCTCTGATCTGTTTTAGTAAATAATTCTATGTCCCATGAGGTAGTTCTGGAGCATCTTTTCTTATAACTCTGCATAGCTATATTATGCTATTCCTCTGTTATTCCTCAAACAACTTTATCAATAAACTGACATCTGGGTATTACCAGTGCAGGGTGTGTGCTAACAGTGCCAGACTATGTACGAACACACCCTTTTAACAAGAACTGGTAGCACCCAGTTGTCAATTTATTAATACATTTCTAAGACGAATAACTTAGGATCAATGTAACACAAAGTTATGGGAAAAGTGTTTTTTTTTTGTAAATTTTTTGCTGTGCTTGTGCTTCCTATATCAATTTTTCCCTATTTTTTATCCACTAAGTTTTTTGTGGAAGCCTTAAACTGTTCAATCAGTTCATTTTATAACAAAATTTTCCCCTAGTGGTAGCCTCAAACTTTTTAATCAGTGCTTTTTCATAATAACATTTTTTTTTAGCTATTGCAGTGCTTGTGTCCCCAGATAATGCTTCTCTGGAAAATAGACATTCAAGCCAGTCTCTATTCCAAGAGGGCAGAGCACAGAAAATTACCTTGGTTGCCTGAGAAGCCTTAATTGGGGTACTATTTCTCTGCATGGAGAATGCCTCTCTTTCTTTCTCTCTTACTCTCTCAGATATCAGACCAGAGAGCCAGTTTTCAGGGCACTTCGAGTAGTTTTCAGGACAATTCGATGAATCACAAGAAATTCAAGTTTGTAGGAATCCAAATTTTTTAGGAAATTCTCAACAAATTCCGAATTGGTAGAATCGATTCATTCATCTCCAGTATGTTTGTCCTGCTCTCCCAATCACCTGCCTAGTGCTGTCAGCAGCTTCTTTAGTGGTTTTCTATGTATTTAATATTAATGACCTATCCTCAAGATAGGCCATTAATATCAGATCAGCAGGGGTCCAACTTCCAGCACCCCCGCCAATCAGCCGTTTGAGGAGGCTTTTACCAAGCACAAAGACGTCCACTTGATTGGAGCTCAGCAACATTTAATTCAATGGGATTGAGCTGTACCTAGGCCATGTGAACAATGAACATCCCTGGCCTAGGAAGAAGACGCTTCACTCAGCAGAGAGCCAAGGTTTCTTCAAACAGCTGATCAGCCAGGGTCCCAGGAATTGTACTCCCTCTGATCAGATATTGATGACCTATTCTGAAGATAAGCTAGCATTATGAAAATCTTGGAAAACCCCTTTAACTGTCAAGTCCTTTGCATTAATTTATTTGAAAGCAGCATAGTAAGGCCATGTTCACATCTGCTTTGTGAACTCCAGCACTGTAATCTGGTCACCCTATCCGATGTACAGTACATGCCTAGTTTGAGCCGGATAAAAAATGTTACATGCAACATTTTTTGTCTGGCTGAAGGTCGACATGTATGCCGGAAAGCGTCCGGATTATCGCAGGAACCTATTACAGTGAATGAGAATCCAGCAGTACATGGTAATATTCAGCTATGTCGGATATGGTGAATTCCGGCTGTCTGTATCTCCAATAGACCCAGCCTAAACCTGAATAATGTCTCCGATGTTTTTAGAATGTAAGGACCTTTACTTTGTATGCAACTGTGGTTATTGTGTAGAGTTTAATGCAACTAGATGGCAAATTATTAGAAAGTGGTTGCCATGGTCAAACTGGACTCTTCATATAACTAGATTTTCTGTATTATGCCTTCAGAGTGAAATTTGGTCTTTATGCCTGAGATTCTTACATAAAGCCTGCGAGATTTATCAGACTGTGAAGTGTCCAATTCTTTGCATTGCAGAACAAATGTTTTAATGTCAGAACAGATATCATAGAAACTATTGTTTTTATGTGTTCAGTCGTTCAGTCTGAAAGTCTTTGTCCCAGTTACTGATACTGCATGAATAATCAATTTTGTTCGTTACAGCTTCTGAAAATAAATAAAAATGTCCCATCAACAATTTTACTCCTTCATTCTGCAAGCACCCTGAGGCAGTTGTCTACTGATGGATATCTCATCAGACTATATTCCCTTGTCAAATCTCCAATTGGATTTTAACCATTTCCAATAGGTGGCCCCTTCTTAAGAGATACCTCTTTTCATATTTGTTTGCCATGGAGCATTGCCAATAAGTCTTCACACCATAGAGCCCTTCCAGTAAGTCTCCATGCAGGACTGCTCTCATTAAAGGGGTTGTCTCACTTTAGCAAGTGGCATTTATAATGTAGAGAAAGCTAATACAAGGCAGTTACTAATGTATTGTGATTGTCCATATTGCTTCCTCTGCTGGTTGGATTCAGTATTGCATCACATTATACACTGCTCATTTCCATGGTTACGACCACCCTGTAATCATCAGCGGTGCTTACACACTATAGGAAAAAGCAGTATCTCTGGTGGCCGGGACCCTGGGAGCACACATAGGCTGGTACTTTTTCCTACAGTGTGCAAGCACGACCACCAAAGATGGATTGCAGGGTGGTCATAACCATGGAAACTAGCAGTGTATAATATGGTGGAAAAATGAATCCAGCCAATAAAGGAAGCAATATGGATAATAACAATACATTAGTAAGAGTATTTTATTAACTTTCTTTACATGATAAATGCCATTTGTTGAAATGAGACAAACCCTTTAAGGAATTCAGCACTAGAGATAAGTGAATCATTCAAAATTTTATTCGCCGAAGATTTGCCGAACTTTTCCTAAGATTCGTATATTCGACGAATAGATTTGTTGTATTTGCGTACAAAATATACTTTATTATGTGCTATTAGTGAACATTCGCGCACTAATAACGAACACTCTTTTAAAAAATGTACACATAATCTTAGAAGACGTACGCATGAGCGTACAAATAGCGTACGAATCCTCAGCGTACTATTGTCTACGCGATTACGTAATACGTAGGCACGCACGACGAGAGGCCACGGCGTGCACTCCTCAGAGGCAGAGCAAATTTTAGAAAATGGCATCCAGGCGATCCTCATCATTTAGCTCTGCTGCACAGCTGAAATACATAGTGCGGCTGATGGACTGGCAGGATTACGATGGCACACACCGCCACCCGAACCAGCATAAAAAGGAGGTGATCCAAGGCTTGCGCCATTGTTTCGACACCTTGTGGACCCCGGGCCAGATCCAGCGTAAATGGTCAGATCTGAAAACGCCCTCAGAGGCAGTATGTATATTTGAGGTAGAACAAGTAAGGTGCTGTCTATCCGGCTAAGTGCATAGTACAACCATCCACCATACAATAAAATGAATATGAGGACACATTGCGGCACCTGTAAAGAAATACACACAATGGGCAATATACTTGAAAACGTTGCTGAAAGGTGAAACATTAGTGCAAACAATCCAGTGCAAACAATATAGTACACATACATTATAGGTATAATGTAAACATTTTAAATATCACCTACATAGTATGCTCACGGTCCACAGACACGTTTAAGTCTCTTTTCTTCTGACGCTTGTCATACAACTGGAACAGAGTCCCAAACTCAGTTGTAATTTGTAATCCACATAGGTAATTGTAATCCAAATGGGTAATAAAATAGCAGCAAAGGTTCCTACAAATACCCTCTTTTAAGGGGCTCCCCAATAACCTGAAAAGGGGGAAAAAAGGGATGAGGCGCACGTATGAGCAACTTGGTTAAAACTTTTTTTTTGATGGGGGGAGTCCTGACAATCCATGTCCATCTGGGTGAGGACAAACGCAGGGCAACAAAAATAAAAGCAAAGGCCAACTAGTGCTCACCCTTCAAGTAAAGTCCACGTTGTGGCTCCCATAAAAGCTGCAGGATCCTTACTTAAGGGCCTGCAGGTCCTCTTCACTGCTGCTGGAGACATGAGAAGGCGCTCCTGCCTCGTGAAAGCTACACTGGCTGCAGCAGCAGAGCTCCATCGACCTCTCAGGGATGGTCTTGGTAGTGACCGGGCGGTCACACTGGCAAGGGCCGTGGCAACTTGGGCCTTGCCGTTTACCTTGTAGGGGCCAGATCCTCCTGCCGGCATACAAGGTGACAGAATCTCCGGCTGTAAGGGCTCCGGTAACGGTCTTCCGCGAGCGGCGGACTGTGCGGCCTGCACCTGCCATGGGCATGGTAGTTGGTATTGTACCACCGATGGCTGGTACACGAAACTGTTGGTGGTCATCTGTCCCACATGAAGGATCGGCGGCGGCATCAACTCTGGTATCAGGGGTTCCAGCTGAGCTTGGGATTTCTCCTCAGATCGCAGAGTCCCATCATTGGTCTCATGGGAACACCGAGCCTCTTCTGCGGCCTGGGCCTCCTCAGTCCAGTCTTCCAGGGGCGCTGCAGGAGTAGCTGGTGGCATAAGGATTTTCACCCCAGTAGCAAAGGGGCCTTGGAGGCTCTTCATAGGGGTATACTCCACGTAATCCCCTGCGTGGAGATTGTGGCGGACAGGCGGAAGATACGGCCGCTTTACATAACGGCGGTTCACGTATAATTCTTCTGCCGTCTCCTCATCTGCGACACTGAACCATATAACGGTACCCTTTCTGCGCTTCAGCTTGGGGTCACCGGACTGTGGGTGCTCCAACACCAGCACAACCCACTCCTCTACCAACTTTTTGCATTCCCAGAGGGTCAGGGCATTCCGGGTGACAGCTTCAGGGACCATCAAATTTTGGCGAAGGGAGTAGTCCTTGCGCGGCGGAGCGGGAACTCCTGCCGCCTCTGCCGCATCAGCCGGCAGAGTGAACACCTCAGCGGGCATCTCAACCGACTTCTTAGGCTGCCGGACATGTTGAGATACATAGATCTCCTCCGGTTCCTTCTCCTCATAGGGGTCGGTGCCCCACACCATGCCTCCCCAGTCAGGGCCTCGCTGTCTCGCCATCTTAATTGCCTGAGTTGCCTCGTCTTCCTCGCGCACTGGAGAAGGGGGCGGAGCTACCGGGGAGGAGTCTTCATCGCTAATTCATTGAATTTGTACGCAACAGTGTATAGAGTAACTTATACGTAGCAATAGCGTATAATTTATAGGACAACCTACGTAGCAAATGCGTACAAAGCCAAAGCGAATCACCTAATATTCGGATTCGCTTTGCAGCTAAAAATTCCCAAGATTCGATACGAATCGACGAATCGATTCGCTCATCTCTATTCAGCACCCTGCCTAAGCCGCTTCTTCAATCTGAAAGCTACATAAGCTACATAAACAATCTTTAACAATGGGCAGTTTAATGTACATAAACCTCAAGCGCCACCCTTTGCTGACTCCAGCATTTGGCAGAAATAACCTTTGTCCCTGCACTAAATTGATGTCTGCTTTGACCAGGTTTCAGCCAAATCCAAAAAAGGCTAAGCAAATGTCATCAGTTCCCTAAAGGCAGCAAAATCCACTAAGTGGTACTGTAGCAACTGCACTGCCAGCAACTTGACCAGTTGGGAGTTAAGATTGTGCAATAACATATTGCTGGGGGTGTACAGTTGTTACCTAGCCACACATTCCATTATCAATGGCTGATGATGGAGAGGAGTAGGAGGACAAAGAGTATTCTTAGCAGGAGAAGTATTTACTGATGATGACAATGAAAAGGTAACTGTACTTCACTTGGTTGAGGCCTGGCTACCGCAAAGGAGACTGGGAGAAGGAGGACGTTTTTGCTGTGCTAGCTGGTGGCCACCATGACTATGTTTGCGTTTTAACGATCACAGCTTATTTTAATCCAGCAGAACTTGCACATGGCAATGCTTTTGTCTTCCAGTACTATGAAGAAAAACTGACAGACAGAAAATACTTTCACATTGCTAGCAGCAGGCTTGGCTTAGGTCTGGCACGTTTTGAGTTTACTCCCACAGTATCAGCGTCATCAACAGTTGCCCAGCTTACCATAATAGAAGCAGAACAGACCCTGATAGTTTTTGGGAGGTTCTGGTCATAAATTTTCTCTACTTTTTTTGCTGCCACAGCCACCACCCTCCTCTTCTGATGTTACCTCCTTCTCAGCACCCCAAACTAGATCCCATGTCCTGTCCAATATCCAATCATCGTCATTATCATCTTCACCCTCCATGCGACTCTTATCAGACTGTTATATGGCATCATAGGCTGCTTGGTGGCTCTCCTGATTCCTTGCTCTGTTTTTGCATGCCACTGTCGCTACCATTGTCCCTACCACCAATGACATGCATGTGGTCTCCTGTCTCCCCATGAACCTACTCCTAATGGCAGTCCAAATGCTGACTGTTCTCACAGAAGTCATCAACAGGGTGATTATCTTAAGTATCTTCCATAGCGCATGGGGTTTTGTTGCCTTTTGTTAGGAAAACAGAAGGCACCCCACTAAGAGGGGGCAATGAAGAGATGATTTAACTGAATGGCTTTTCTGGAGTTTCAAGGAGGAGAAGCAGAAGGAACGCTGTAACTCCTGGCTCCAAGGCATCGTGACAGAATCAGAAGTGACATCTACATCATCTTTCTGTGACTGAGAGGACAAGTGAGCTATCCAGTCCACAATCTCATTCTCTTTGTCCTCAATAATAATGTAACGCTTACTGTATCACAAAGAACTGTCCTGTGACACAAACACAGGGTGTATCCACGTACATAGGCCCACATTCAGACACAGAAGGCCGTAGCTAGCACAGATCACCCAAGCAACCAGTATACACGGGTTGCGGTGGTCCAATTTACAGCACCTCCGTCAATCAGCTGAATGACGGGTCCAAGGCACTTGCTTCTCCTTTTCTGCTTTACCAAGGCAATGTGGCTGTGCCTAGTACTGCAGTTCAATCCCATTCACATGGGTGGGACTGAACTGGAGTACCAAGCACATCCACAACAGAGTTTATGCCACTGGATGCCAGTCCTCTTAGTCAGCTGATCGGTGAAGGTGGCAGGGTCCCCAGCAATTGTATGCCTATGATGTATGTACTTTGGCTACCTCATATGGTTAAAATGTTTTCTAGGTAATCAATGTGTTAGCAGTTCTTACCTTTGCTTATTAAGAGGACTCCCAGTTGTGTTAGGCAGACATTTGGACACATGGATCAAGTTTAAATGAATAATATATTTGCTTCAATTAATTCACTGTAGACATCATAGTGTTTTAATTAAAATATGACTGTTAAGAAATTAGGTTTCTGTACAAAGTAATATTAAAAACATGATTAATGATTTGTTTACTAGCTGATAATATAGAAGAGTTATGCAACAGTAGGATCCTGGTAAGAAGCAGTTTTTTGTGCAGTTTCAGGTACTTAAAGGGAGTATGTCATCCACTCTGAGTGCTTTAGACCACTCAGATCACATTACAGAACATTTTCCCCCCATTAAATAGTAGCTCTCTTGTGTCTATCCCATGTAGAGATCCTGAAAAAAGTATTTTAAAAGTTCTGCAAATTAGCTGTTCCAAGTACCCAGAGGCAGAGATACGACAGCAAGTGCCCAGGCCCCTCAGCTACCGTATGTGGCCACATAACCGCTTCTTTTGCAGTCCTCTGGCCCACCCTCCTCTCCTACCTTGTCCTCCTCCTCTGGCTTGTCGATCTCGCGGGACCTGCGCATGCGCACTGTTAAGATCAGTGTAGTGCGCATGCATGGCTCAGGCGGTGGCCGGCGCACATGAGATCTCCAAGCCAGAGGAGGAGGACAATGCTATCTTTGCCCCTGGGCACTTGCGATAGCTAATTAGCATAACCTTACAAAGTACTTTTTTTCAGGACAGACACAAGGGCGGTACTATTGGAATGGGGCGAACGTTCTATAACATGATCTAAGTGGTCTAAAACACTCAGAGTAGATGACAGACTCTCTTTAACTGAGGTAACTGATGCCGTCTTTCTAAGGGCTACTTTACCAAGGCCAATATAGTCTTATGGATTTGTAATGTGATCTCACAAAAGAAAATGTTCTTACTGGTGGTTCAATTTGCCTTTACTGAAAGAGATTTTGGGGGATCAGACAATAACCCACTCCACTGGTATCTGCAAGCATATGGGCGACTACCATGTAGTGTGGGGCATGACATAACTCAGCAGCTACCTAACTCAATCATAACTAACTGCTTACCTTTGGAATACTCTTAGTCATCCTTTTGGACCAAAGACCTCATTACCTCCCAATAATGAACTTAGAGTTTTCATGGCCGAGCTTTGGAGTCAGTAAGGTAACCTGCTACAAAAAGCTGTTAAGACTTTACTGTAGTGAGGGATACTGTTAAGACACCCATCACATCTGGACATGACCTGGTCAGTCGTATCTCTAAAACCCTGTATCCCTCAGTGGATATTCCAGCCACAATTGCAAGAGCTTGACTGTCCACCATTGATTCTGCAGGAAGCACAGTGGCTCAGTGGTTAGCACTGGAGCCTTGCAGTCCTAGGTTCGAATCTGACCAAGGACAACATCTGCATGGAGTTTGTATGTTCTCCCTGTATTTGCATGGGTTTCCTCCAGGTACACCGGTTTCCTCCCGTACTCCAAAGACATGCTGATAGGGAACTTAGATTGTGAGCTCCACTGGGGACAGTGTGATCTTGGTGTCTGTAAATTGCTGCGGAATATAACAGCGCTATAAAGGGCATAAAATAAACAGTTAAAATCAGAGACTTCCATAACTTCCATTCTTGCTTAAATCCATACATTGTTTTCTGGGAAGAATTGCATTGTGTCCAGTTGGAACTGCTATTGATGGATGTACTACAACTCCTATTTTGCACTTCAGTAAATACAGACATTTATCCTTCTACATCTGGCCTGGTTACTGACTCCTCCACCAGAAGCCATCCACTGCACTCTACATGCCTTGCCTTGCACCTATACAAACTCCCAACATCACACACACCCTGTTATGGGGTATATTGCAATTCTGTGGCTGTGACTTTTATGGGGTATATTGGAGGACTGTAGCTGTCTTTGTTTTAGGGCTTTTTTAGAAGTCTGTCACTCTTGAGATGTGTGGCTGACACTGGTATTTAAAGGGGTTCTCCAAGTTAAATTTATTGATGACTATCCTCAGGATAGGTCATCAATATCAGATCCGCGGGGTCCGACACCCGGCACCCCCGCCGATCAGCTGTTTGAAGAGGAGGTGCGCGCCGTGCCAGCGCTGCCTCCTCTTCACTGTTTACATGCTAGCTGCCCGTAACAGGGGTAGTGGTGAGTAGGTGTAATTACACCTAAACGCCCCATTCATTTCAGTGGGAAGAATCGCTCCCATACAAGTCTATTAGAGATGAGCGAACGTGCTCGTAACGAGCACTGTACTGCTCGGCTCCCCTGCACTCGCATGGGCGCAGGCAGCCGCTTCCGAGGATGGAAGCGGCTGCCTGCGCCCATGCGAGCGCAGGGGAGCCGAGCGGTACAGTGCTCGTTACGAGCACGTTCGCTCATCTCTAAAGTCTATATCAGATAGAATATATATATATATATATATATATATATATATATATATATATATATATATATAATTTTTTTCTTTGATAAAGTATGAAGATTGGTGCTTGAATTATTGGTGAATGGGTTAATCAGAGCATTTCCAGAGCAGCCAATTGTAAGTAAACTATAGCAACAACAGATGTCAAAAAGAAAGCTAATGACAAAATACTGCCAATAACGATGTTATAATTGCTGTCATCAAAATATCATGGCATTTCATAATGAAGGCCGGTTATTGAAGAACTGCATGTGAACATAACTGGAGCAAGTACTTAGCATGATGGATAGAAACTGTAGAAGGTCTTGTGCTACAAGCTAAAAAGACAAACATGGTTTGTTATACTTTTATTTCTCACAATTGTTTACTTCTCACAATTTTTCCTTTCATGTTAAGCGCTGAGGACAAAGATTAACAGAAATTGTACCCTTTGTGGTGATTTCCTTTACAGCGATGCATCTTGGCAGAATCACAGGCTCTCGTTTTTTGCATGCACTGTAATAACTGCACAGGCCAGTCTCTAGATTCACTGCAATTATTTGCACTCAGCTATTGATCCAGTGATGATCACAAATTGCAGAGCAGAATGCTGTCAATTCAGGAAGGCAGGTAAAGCTAGGTAGATATACTGTATCGTATATGTGTCAGCTTTATGCACAGTGTGGACATGTATATTACAAGCCTGGCAGTTTGCACTAGGACTATGGCATTTTTCTCGGTCACCATCTGCCTTTTGGGCATTCTTAAAAAAATAAATAAAAAATAAATAAAACACACAATCCCTCTGAGACTAAGAGTGATCAAAGTCTTTGATTTAGCATCTTTTTTACAACATGGAGCCAAAATTTGTACCCCATAGGGTATTAATATAGTTTTTTGTGTTTGTTTTTTTAAGCAGCAGTTGAGTGCTTAGTTTGTTGTTAAGGGCGGTTTCTCACTAGCGTTAGGAATTCCGTTATAGTGTTCCATTATAACAGAGTTATAACAGAATATAATGGAATTTTAGGATGGAATGCAAAACGGAAGCCTTTAAGCCTTTGCTCCGTCCTAATACATATCTACAGGACTTTTTTATCCGTCACGTATAACGGAACAAAACAGAACAGTTATTTTATTAGAATGGAGTAAAACGGAATGTCTTTTAAAGGCTTCCGTTTTGTATTCCGTCCTAAAATTCAGTTATATTCCATTATAACTCTGCTATAATGGAACATTATAACATAATTCCTAGTATTATATTTAGGGATGACCGAATTTCATATTTAGAAATTTGTTTCCGCTATGTTTAGTGGTAAAAACAGAATTGCGTTATGGATTCCCTTACCATGGACCATAACACAATTCTATGACTGAATGCATAATGGAATTCCTTTAGAGGCATTCCGTTATTCATTCTGTCATAATATAAGTCTATGGGCTCCCTTATGCAGTGCAAGGCGCGTGCATCGATGTCGTGCACACGGTCGCTTGCCCTCCCGGGCTGCGGGTGTTGGTGAAGGGGCACGGGCAAATCTCAGTGCGGTATCCTTCCGCCCACAGTCTTACTGCAGTGAACAAGGTCCGGCACAGGAAGTGGTCATGCGCCAGCTCCTTGAGACCTCTGGTGATGTCACTTCCACCAGGCGTTCACAGGAAGTATGTCAGGCACCACGCCCTGCCCTTGAAACCTCTGGTGATGTCACTTCTGCCAGGCATTCACAGGAAGTATGTCAGTGACTATGCCTCTGCCAATTAGCTTGCTGCTATTTAAACTCTGAGCTTCTGCTGGGCAGGGCCGGTGCCTTGTTGTTCATGTGCGACTGCTATACGGTCCGGTCCATTTGCTATCTGACACTGAATGGTGTATTGTGTGTTTGAGTGCTTTCTTGCACTGGTGCGTGGTTCCACGTACCTGCTTCACTGTCTGTCTTTTCGTGTAGTGTGTATCACTCTGAGTATTTGAAGGCCACGCTTGCGGCCGTGCCGTAGCCCCCTCCTGGCGCACGGGTTCATGGTGGGCGTCGCCTGTCTGTAGGTCTGTGTAGCCAAAGCTCTGGCTCCAGTCCCATGCGCAGTTGCGCAGCACGTGTTGGTGTGAACTGTTACTTATTATTTGTGTTTTGCCTTCTGTATTATTTCGCCCTTCGGAAGCGGTCGTTATTGTCCGGCTGCCCAGGGTTGGGTCCAGTGATCCCCAGTGACTCTGCCAAGTGGCAGAGTCACTTAATTATTTTATTTGTGCCTCAGTGGCCTAACATGCAGGAGCCCATAGACTTCTACAGTATTGTGACGGAATGAATAACGAAATGCCTCTAAAGGCATTTCGTTATGCATTCCATCATAGAATTGCATTATGGTCTGTGGTAATGGAATCCACAACGCAATTTTGCTTTACCACTAAACGAAGCGGAAACAAATTTTTAAATATGAAATTCGCTCAGCTCTAATTATATTTCCCATGCTATCAACATGCAAATCTCTAAAGAGGTTACACTCTGCAATTGCAATGCAGGGAGGTGAATGGCATTCTCCCTTTGTCTAACCGATCAGATACTGCAATCACTATTGACTGCGACATCTGAAGGGTTAAATGCTTGGAAACAACATTTTCTCTAATCCTGCATACTGAAAGCAGGTGCCAGAGATATAACACAGTCTGCTCCTGCAGCATAAGGAGCAGACCCAGGAGCTTATGGACTCCTTGTGTACATGTAAATCAATGTACACAAAGAGTTAAACTGCAGACAAGCTTGGACTGCCCCACAGGGTTACAGGTGAATCCCCTGGGGGCCCCTGAGCAAGGTGGGCCCCTAGTGTCCCACCCCCTGCACAAGTGGTACATAACACAGTAGACTTACTGCACTACATACATATATTCATGTACGGTACCTCAGCCAGCCTATGTCCATATAAAAAACTTGATAGACTATATAAGACACTCCCCAGTTTATTATTATAGACACGATCAGAGCTGAGATAACTTCTAAGTATTGTCTAGGTATTGAGAACTGCTGCCAGTGTCTTCTTCTCCCCAGGACCTACCTTCTCAAAGTTGCTGCAGGGACCCCCATATTCAATCATCCGCTAGCATCTTGCTTCTGTGTGAGCAGATAATATTTAAATGTATCCGTATGGTAGGCCCCCAAAATAAATTTTACTGGTGGGTCCTAGGCACACCAGTCCGACACTGACTGCAGATGTATGACATTCCACATTAAATGTCATGGCCCTGAAAGACATATTTCTCTGTTAACCCACTTTTGCAATTAGCACATTCAATACAACCCCATGGATGTCTAGCGTTAGTAACAATTTAAAAATTCCAAGGATAAAACCTTGGAATTTATTTTATAAAGGAGTGTGTCTCCAGAAAACTAGCCAGCAGTAATCCTCACAAAGGCTTTGTAATGACTGAAAGCACACTAAAGAAGAAGCTCGTAAGAATGTCCTTTCACTTTTCCAATGAGATAAAAGCTGGCCTCTGATTATTTGCTGTGAGTAACAAGTCCAGTTTTTCTCTTAGACAATTTTAATACATGAGTCCAGCCTGGACATTTGTAATAAAGAAATGTGTTTTTGATGCAGCATGCATTAAAATGAATACATTAATGTAACTGCAACCGCTGAGGCACTGCTTCTCATGCTGCCTCTCATCTTCCCTGCATTTCAGTCTGCCTCTCATCTCCTTACATGTGCTGTCTAAAAGAAAAACTGTTTGTTGCCCAAAGCAACCAATCACAGCGCAGCTTTCTTTTTTGCCCATAGCAAACAATCACAGCTCAACTTTTATTTTACCACAGAGCTTTGCTACTTCTCCCTGCGTATTGTCATAAAAAAAAAATAAAGGTATTTTATTATTTACAGTGGTATTCTAACTACATGTGCTATCTAAAAGACAAACTGTTTGTTGCCCATAGCAAACAATGATGCAGCATGCATTTTATAGACTAATTAACTGTAGCTGCTGAGGCATTGCCTTTAATCTCTCCTGCATTTCAAAATACCTTTCACCTCCCTGTATGTGGTGTCTAAGAGACAAACTGTTTGTTGCACATAGCAGCCGATCACAGCACTGCTTCCATTACTACAGCGCATCTTACAATACTGTAGACCTATGTTTACAAACCTATGGCTCTCGAGCTGTTGCAAAACTACAACTCCCATCATGCCCTTATGATTGTAGGCTGTCGGGGCATGATGGAAGCTGTAATTTTGAAACAGCTGAACAGTCACAGGTTGGCAAACATACTGTAGCTCTACACCGTATTGTAAGAAGCTATGTAG
>ONZH01029938.1:0-31773 GCA_900303285.1 Rhinella marina | reverse complement strand
ACTGTTGTCTGGAATGATAAAGGGAAGGGATCCACTGCGGAAGAAAGTGGTCATCCTCCTACAATTCTACACTTGTTCTCAATTGAAAAGGGGATGTTCTTGCCGTGGCCTTCCTCATAGTGGCTGCTTCTGCGGACGACAGAGGTGGTGTACCTACTGACAGCCTGACCGAACACGATGGCAGATGGGGAGACACTACCTCATGTAAAATTGTTTTGGAGTGTCTGCGGTTGACCCTCCTGTAAAATAGTTTTCTCATTTTTTTTGTTTTTCCTGTTATTAGTTTATGTACAACCCATGGCTGGCATGGTGGGAATATATAGGGAAGC
The DNA here is from genome assembly GCA_900303285.1 of Rhinella marina. Lineage (NCBI taxonomy): Eukaryota > Metazoa > Chordata > Amphibia > Anura > Bufonidae > Rhinella > Rhinella marina. The sequence goes on along the minus strand of ONZH01029938.1, from coordinate 31,444 downwards.
ACCCAACTAGGTGCAACGAAGGTCCATCACCCATGCCCATGCTGGCACTGCTCTCCTATCCCCAGCCACACGATGCAGGCATAAGCCTGACACAGCATGGCGGTGACACCAACAAGTGACCAAGTTAGATGAGGTAGCAGGTGAGCCACCCAAAAATTTAGCCTGACGCAGCATGGCGGTGACAACAGAGTGACCGAGTTAGACTGAGGTAGCAGGAGGTGAAGCACGGATGGTAATTCGAAGGTGGAGGAGAAGGGGTTGGAGGAAGTGGCATAGTAATTCTGAGAAACCGTGAACAAGGTAGGCCCCGCAATCCTCCAAGTGGGCAGTACATGAGCGGCCCCAGGGTCAGACTCGGTCAGAGTATGTGAAATGCTCAGGGTGGCCGAACGCCGGGCTCGATGGCGGACCCGTTTCGGGTTATCGATTGTCGAAATGTTGGCTTACATCAAGTTTAGTATCTGTTCTTATCAGTTGCTGTGGCTGTTGGTGGTAAAGTGGTGAGCATAGCTGTTTCCCAAGCAGTTGACCTGGGTTCGATTCCCGTCTATCGCATTATGTGGCCCTGCGGAAAAATTGATTGAGAGGGCCTGTAGATGGCCCTCCGGAAAAATTGTTTAGAGAGAGGACCTTTAGGTGGACCTCTGGAAAAATTGTTTGGAGAGAGGGCCTATAGGTGGACCTCCGAAAAAATTGTTTGGAGAGAGGGCCTGTAGGTGGACCTCCGAAAAATAGTTTGGAGAGAGGGCCTGTAGGTGAACCTCCGGAAAAATTGTTTACAGAGAGGGCCTGTAGGTGGCCCTCCGGAAAAATTATTTAGAGAGAGGGCCTGTAGGTGGATCTCCGGAAAAATTGTGGTAAAAGAGTGCCAGTTGGACCGATTTTTTGGTCAGCGTTAGGCAAAGACGACAAGGAGGAGGAGGAGTAGGAGGAGTAGAGAAGAGGAATCGGATACATAAGTAATGTAAATCTTTAGCTGCTTTCCCCCGGAGGAGAATTCCGGTGAAATCCAGGCTTTGTTCATTTTAATAAGCGTCAGCCTGTCAGCGTTGTCAGTTGACAGGCGTGTACTCTTATCAGTGATGACGCCACCAGCTGCACTGAATACCCGCTCTGACAGCACGCTAGCGGCAGGGCAGCACCTCCAAGGCATACAGCGCCAGTTCAGGCCACGTGTCCAGCTTTGAAACCCAGTAGTTGTATGGAGCAGAGTGATCGGTCCGGACGTTGGTATGGTTAGCTAGGTACTCCCTCACCAACTTTCTGTACAGCTAGCCCCTACTCTACCTAGACTGGGGACAGGTGACAGTGTCTTGCTAGGGTGACATAAAACTGGCAAAGGCCTTGGAGAGCGTTCCCCTGCCAGTGCTGGACAAGCTGCCTGCTCGCCTCCTCTCCCCCGCTACTTGGCCCACAGAAACATGCCCTCTGCCGCTAGCGGCGTCAGATGGGAAGGATTGTTTCAGCTTGTGCACCAGGGCCTGTTGATATTGATTCACTCTCATACTCCTTTCCTCTGCAGGGATGAGAGTGGAAAGGTTCTGCTTGTACCGTGGGTCCAGGAGAGTGAACACCCAGTAATCGGTGTTTGAAAAAATGCTTCTAACGCGAGGGTCACGGGATAGGCAGCCTAACATGAAGTCTGCCGTGTGCGCCAGAGTCCCAACACATAAGAATTCCCTCTCCTCACTGGCCTGACTCTCCATTTCCTCCTCCTCCTCCTCCTCCTCCAAGTCCTCCTCTTCAGCCCATACACGCTCAAGAGTTAAGAAGGACTGAGCACTGGTACCCTCTTCTGTCTCTCCGACATTCTCCTCCTCTTCTTGCTCATCCTCATCCCCCTCCTCCGATACGCGCTGAGAAACAGACCGGAGGGTGCTCTGGCTATCAAGAGACGTATCTTCCTCCACCGTCTCTTGTGACAAGCGCAAAGCATCCGACTTCATGCTGAGCAGTGAGTTTTTCAACAAGCAAAGCAGCGGGATGGTGAGGCTGATAATGGTGGCATCGCCGCTGACCATCTGTGTTGACTCCTCAAAGTTGCTCAACACCTGGCAGATATCAGACATCCACGTCCACTCCTCATTGTAGACTTGAGGAATCTGAGTGACCTGACTACCAGTTCTGGTGGAAGTTGACATCTGGCAGTCTATAATCGCTCTGCGCTGCTGGTAAACTCTGGATAACATGTTTAAAGTCGAATTCCATCTTGTGGGCACGTCGCACAACAGTCGTTGAGCGGGCAGTTATAGGCGGCGCTGCGCTGCCCTGAGAGTGGCAGCATCTGTGGTCGATTTGCGGAAATGCGCACAGATGCGCCGCACCTTGGTGAGCAAATCAGACAGATTGGGGTATGTCTTGAGGAACTGCAGAACTACTAGATTGAACACGTGGGCCAGGCATGGCACATGTTTGTCTGCCGATTTGCAGAGCCGCTACCAGGTTACGCCCGTTGTCGCACACACCATGCCTGGCTTGAGGTCAGTGGTGCCAGCCACAGATCTGTCTGCGCCGTGATGCCCTGTAACGGCTCTTGGGCGGTTTGCCTTTTGGGCGGTTTGCCTTTTTAGCACCGCCTGCTGGCACTTACCCACGGCACTGCTGCTGCGCCAAGAGCTACCGACTGAAGGCACCATGCCCACGGATGGTAATTCGGAGGAGGAGGTGGAGGAGGAGGAGGGGTCGGAGGAGGCATAGTACGTCTGAGAGACCGTGACCGAGGTAGGCCCCGAAATCCTCAGTGTTGGCAGTACATGAGAGGCCCCAGGGTCAGTCTCGGTCCCAGCCTCCACCAAGTTAACCCAATGTGCCGTCAGTGAGATATAGTGTCCCTGCCCGGCAGCACTTGTCCACGTGTCCGTGGTTAGGTGGACCTTCTCTGAAACAGCGTTGGTCAGGGCACAGAAGATGTTCTGTGACACGTGCTGGTGTAGGGCTGGGATGGCACATCGGGAAAAATAGTGGGGACCGAATACCGAGGGGCAGCCACCGCCATGAGATTGCGAAAGGCCTCGGTCTCTACCAGCCTATAGGGCAGCATCTACAGGCTCAGCAATTTGGAGATGTGGACGTTGAGGGCTTGGGCATGTGGGTGTGTGGAACTGTATTTCCTCTTGAGCTCCAGCCTCTGCTGTAAAGACAGCTGAACACTGCGCTGGGACACATTGGTGGACGCTGTGGAGGATCGTGGAGGCGGAGGTGTGGTTTTCCGGCGGGAGGCACTCGTGCTGGGGTCCTGGGCAGGGGGTTGACTAACAGAGGCAGCGAGTGACACAGGAGAAGGAGCAGTGGTGTGACCCACAGGAGGTGAACGGGCTTGGTTCCATTGAGTGGGGTGTTTAGCACTCATATGCCTGCGCATGCTGGTGGTGGTTAGGCTAGTAGTGGTGGCACCCCTGCTGATCCTGGTGTGGCACAGGTTGCACATCACAGCCCGTCGGTCATCCTCACTTTCTTTAAAGAACCTCCAGACTTGCGAACATCTAGGCTTCGCCACGGGAGCTTCACTACGTGAAACAGTTGCTGCTGATGCACCAGCTCTGGCCCTGCTTCTCCCTCTGGCCACACTATTGTCTCTTCCAACCTGTTCTGGTGCAGCACTCGCCTCCGTCTCAGAAGCACTGTCTTCACTCGGCTTATCAACCCAGCTTGGGTCAGTCACCTCGTCATCCTCTGATTCCTCAGTCTGCTCCCCCCTCGGACTTCCTGCCCTGACAACAACTTCACCACTGTCTGACAACCGTGCCTCCTCATCATCTGACACCTCTTTACACACTTATTCCACTAAGTCAACAATGTCATCATCATCACCCACAGACTGTGACAGAAAACTTGGGCATCGGGAACGAGGTCAGCAGCAACCTGAGAAGTGGTTTGTGACTCTGGGAAGGGTCCAGAAAACAGTTCCTGAGAGTATGCCGGATCGCATTCCAAATTTTCCTGGGAGGGGGCAGACTGGGGGGAAGGAGGTTGAGGTGGAGGAGCCAGAGGAGTGCTCCCTTGGGTAACGTGGGTGGACTGCGTGGAAGACTGACTGGTGGACAAATTACTTGAAGCACTGTCCGCAATCCACGACATCAGCTGTTCGCACTGTTGTGGTTTCAACAGTCCTCTACCACGTGTCCCTGTAAGTTGAGACATGAAGCTAGGGAGTGTAGCTCTGCGGCGTTCCCCTGCTCCCTCATCAGCAGGTACTGTCTCACCCTGCCCAGGACCACGGCCTCTGCCCCCTGCAGTAATTGAATGCCCACGCCCTCGTCCTCGGCCCTTAGCCCTGGGGTTCAACATTTTCTGTATATAAGTGTATTATATAAATAAATAAATGGGCCTGCTATAATGAAACCTACAAACTTGTTCAATCTGAACAAGAAAATATATAGGTGGATAAGTTAGAGCTAAATTACGTATGTTATTACGTACCATGCAGTATGGAGCAATTACACGGAAACTATTAGATTAGGCAGACTTGGTCTGCTTAATTGCAACCCAGACAAATGTCGCACAGAGATTTTTGTAATGTAGCTGTATAAGTGAGAGCAAAAGACCTTTTTTACTGACGTGACATACAGAATGGGTCACCTGGACAGAAAATACGGATTGTGCTTTGTATATAGGTGATTAAGTTAGAGCTAAATTACGTATGTTATTACGTACCATGCAGTATGGAGCAATTACACGGAAACTATTAGATTAGGCAGACTTGGTCTACTTAATTGCAACCCAGACAAATGTCGCACAGAGATTTTTGTAATGTAGCTGTATAAGTGAGAGCAAAAGACCTTTTTTACTGACGTGACATACAGAATGGGTCACCTGGACAGAAAATACGGATTGTGCTTTGTATATAGGTGGATAAGTTAGAGCTAAATTACGTATGTTATTACGTACCGTGCAGTATGGAGCAATTACACGGAAACTATTAGTTTAGGCAGACTTGGTCGGCTTAATTGCAACCCAGACAAATGTCGCACAGAGATTTTTGTAATGTAGCTTTATAAGTGAGAGCAAAAGACCTTTTTTTACTGACGTGACGTACAGAATGGGTCACCTGGACAGAAAATACGGATTGTGGTGACTGAACAGCTGAACTGTGACACACAGAATGGTTACACACAGCTGTGTGAAATGGATTTGTATCACTGAGATAAAACAACAAAAAAACTATTTTTTTATATATATATATTTTTTTATATTTTTTTTATATATATATTTTTTTTTAACGTGACGTGCAGAAAGTATCAGAGAGCAAACTCAGCCCCTGCTGACTGTGGCTATTTTGATTGCAACCCAGACAAATGTCGCACAGAGATTTTTGTAATGTAGCTATATCAGTGAAAGCAAAAGACCGTATTTGATTACGTGACGTACAGTATGGGTCACCTGGACAGAAAATACGGATTGTGGTTTGTGGTGAGTGGACAGCTGAACTGTGACACACAGAATGGTTCCACACTGCTGTATGAAATGGATTTGTATCACTGAGATATAACAATAAAAAAAAGGGTTATATATGGTGATAGCTGCACTACTAGTGCCAGCCAGCTCAGCCAGGAGACAAAAAAAATGTCTTGTAGCCCTTAGAAGGGCTGTTGGGTTATTTTAAGATCACTCCTGCCTAACAGAGAACTAAATCCAGGCTCTAACACTCTCCCTGAAACGCAGCAGCTCTGTCCCTAAAGAAATCCAGACAGTATCTGAGCCGAGCACCGCGGGCAGTGACTAGTATATTCCAGGGTCACCTGATCAGGCCAGCCAACCCTTGCTATCGACATGTAAGGGCCCCACATGATGCTGGGTGTACCGCAGAGTCTCCTGGCTTGTGATTGGCTGAATTTATAGGCGCCAAAAATGCACAATGCGGAAGTTGCCATTTCCTCGAGCATGGCGAGATACTCGTCCGAGAAGCGAGCACTTACGAGTACCGTAATACTGGAATGAGCACCAAGCTCGGACGAGCATGCTCGCTCATCTCTAATCCTAATATCTAATTGTGAGAGGTACATACCTTATGGGAATAAAAGGTTAAGAAACAAGAAAAAAACAATGTGGAAAATAGAACTGTAAAGAAAGTAATAAATGACAAAAAGAAATCATTTAAATCACTAAAACAGGAAGGTGGCGAGGAAGCATTGAAAAACTATAAGGAAAAATAGAATATGTAAAAGACAAAATAGAGACCGAGAGATTAATGGCCAGAGAGAGTAAAACTAACCCTAAAATGTTCTACAATTATATAAATAGTAAAAAGTATAAACCAGAAGGCGTTGTTCCCTTACAGAGTAATGAGGGGGAGTTGCAGAGAGTGATGAGGAGAAAGCTAAGCTATTAAATATTTTTTTCTCCACTGTATTCACTGAGGAAAGTAAACTGTCAGATGAAATGCAGAATATAAAAGTAAATTCCCCATTAAAAGTGCCCTGTCTGACCCAGGAAGAAGTACAGCGGCATCTTAAAAAGATTAAAATTGACAAATCGCCAGGACCGGATGGCATACACCCCCGTATCCTAAGAGAATTAAGTAATGTCATCGCCAGACCCTTATTTCTGTTATTTAAGGACTCTATACTGACAGGAAGTGTTCCACAGTATTGGCGCATAGCAAATCTGGTGCCAATATTCAAAAAGGGTCCAAAAACAGAGCCCGGAAACTATAGGCCGGTAAGTTTAACATCTGTCGTGGGTAAACTGTTGTAAATGTTTTCTAAGAGATGCTATTTTAGAGTACCTCAATAAAAATAAGCAAAAAACTCCATATCAGCATGGCTTCATGAGGGATCGGTCATGTCAAACTTCATTAATCAGTTTCTATGAGGAGGTAAGTTCTAGACTTGACCGTGGCGAATCAATGGATGTCGTATATCTGGACTTCTCCAAAGCATTTGACACTGTACCACATAAAAGGTTAGTATATAAAATGAGAATACTTGGACTGGGAGAAAATGTCTGTATGTGGCTAAGTAACTGGCTCAGTGATAGAAAACAAAGGGTGGTTATTAACGATACATACTCAGATTGGGTCACTGTCACTAGTGGGGTACCACAGGGGTCAGTATTGGGCCCTATTCTATTCAATATATTTATTAATGATCTTGTAGAAGGCTTGCACAGTAAAATATCAATTTTTGCAGATGACACTAAACTGTGTAAAGTAATTAACACAGAAGAGGACAGTACACCGCTACAGATGGATCTGGATAGACTGGAGGCTTGGACAGAGAAGTGGCAGATGAGGTTTAACACTGACAAATGTAAGGTTATGCACACAGGAAGCAATAATGCAAATCACCAGTACATACTAAATGGTAAAACACTGGGTAACACTGACATGGAAAAGGACCTAGGAATTTTAGTGAACAGCAAACTAAGCTGTAGAAACCAGTGTCAGACAGCTGTTAAGGCCAATGAGATAATGGGTTGCATCAAAAGGGGTATAGATTCCCATGATGAGAACATAGTCCTGCAACTTTACAAATCACTAGTACGAGTATTATGTACAATTCTGGTCTCCTGTGAACAAGGCAGACATAGCAGAGCTGGAGAGGGTTCAGAGGAGGGCAACTAAAGTAATAACTGGAATGGGTGGACTACAGTACCTTGAAAGATTATCAAAATTAGGGTTATTCACTTTAGAAAAAAGACGACTGAGGGGAGATGTAATAACTATGTATAAATATATCAGGGGTCAGTACAGAGATCTCTCCCATGATCTTTTTTTCCCCAGGACTGTGACTGTGATGAGGGGACATCCTCTGCATCTGGAGGAAAAAAGGTTTGTACACAAACATAGAAGATGATTCTTTATGGTAGGAGCAGTAAGACTAGTGAATATTACAGGTTATAGCTACTAGAGATGGGTTGTTGATCCAGGGAGTAATTCTGATTGCCTGATTGGAGTTGGGAAGGAATTTTTTTTCCCCTAAAGTGGGGAAAATTGGCTTCTACCTCACACGTTTTTTTTTCCCTTCTTCTGGATCTACTTGCAGGATAACAGGCCAATCTGGATGGACAAATGTCTTTTTTCGGCCTTATAAACTATGTTACTATGTTACTTTGTTAAATAAAAAGCAAAACTTATTTTCATCTGAAAGCAGGACTTTGGACCACTGAACAACAGTCCAGCCCTTTTTCTCCTTAGCCTAGGTAAGATGCTTCTGACATTGTCTCTGGTTAATGAATGTCTTGACACAAGGAAAGAGACAGTTTTACCGCATGTCCTGGATACATCTGTGTGTGTTGGCTCCTGAGGCATTGACTCCAGCTACAGTCCACTCCTTGTGAATTTCCCCAACATTCTAGAATGGCCTTTTCTAGACAATCCTTTCAAGTTATCCCTGCAGTTATTCCTGTTTACCTTTTTCTACCACACTTTTTCCTTACACTCAACTTTCTACTAATATGCCTTAATACAGCACTTTGTGAACAACCAGCTTCTTTTGCAATGACCTCTTGTGGCTTCCCCATGATTGTGTAGCCTACTGAATAAGACTGAGGTGCCATTTAAAGGCTTAGAAAACCTATGCATGTTGATTAGCTGATTAGAGTGACACCATGTCTACAATATTAAACTTTTTCACAATATTCAAATTTTCTGAGATACTGACTTTTGGGTTTTCATTAGTTACAATCTAATTTAAAAGTAATAAACACCGAAATACTGTAAATCACTCTGTATGTACTGAATCTATATAATATACGTGTTTCACTTTTTGAATTGAGTTGAAACAAATTAATTAACTTTTTGATAATATTCTAATTTATTAAGATGCACCTGTATGTTGTCAAAAAATAAAATACAATTAAAGAAAATGTTTATCGCAATATTTGGGCTGAATGGGATTACTGTTTAGAGCACACTGAAGACATAGTCTTAGCATGATTAATGTACAGGGAAGATAAGGGTTGGCATATACAGTAGGTGCACATATAAATGAAAGAAGGTTGGTTTGATCAACCGAATCATTATTGGTCAGAGTTGGAGTAAGAAGACAGGAGACCCAGAGATAAAGACATTTATCTAGGGTACCGAAGTCCCACCTGCAGACTTTGTGTAGAAAGTGTAGATTTGATTGATTTTGTTTTTCTATTTCTGGAGTATAGGGGTTTTTCTAGAAATCTGTGACGTTAAGGGGTAAGACTTGCCACTTGAATCAACCGAGTGGTGAGGCCTTGTTTGAACAGTTTAAAATTTGGTGAGGAAAATCAACAAAGTATATAGTTTCTGGTTTAGGAGTAATATTACATTTGCAGATTACTTTGATGTCCATACATATTTTTTATCCCAAAACTGAGAGGTTAGTAGGCAAGTAAACCATATATTAACATAACTACCAGTAGATTAACCACATTTCCAACAATCACTGGAACCACATAGATTGACTTAAAAAAAGGCCCATGTATGCCGCTGTCCTGCTGTTCTGAGAAGGTGCAGCCTTCATTTAACTATTCCTGTGTGTATAAGGAAAAATGGCATGTTAAGGGTGGGGGGGGGGGATCTCCCTGGGTGCCTGCTCTCAGGGGGGAGCCAGAAGCAATGAGCACTTCCATCAATACAGATGGAGGCGCTACTTGCTGGAGCATTAGGAAATGCGGTCCTGTCACTCACTGACAGGTCAGCTCCACGCACTCCTCCCCTTTTTCAGGCCAACAGTGCACTGAATGGTGAAACAGGGAGGCTTCTCCCTGCTTCACCATTCAGCCTGCAGGCACTGATCGTGCTGTCCGTCTGTGTGGGAGGAACCTGCAGCCCAGGAATCTGTCTAAGCTCCTCCCACACAGGGCTCCAAAGTGATCTGTGTCCGCAGGGGAGAGAAAGATGTGAGCTTCTGGAACGGGACAAGGTGTGTAGTTACTTGTGTTTTTTGTTTTTTTTTTAACACAGAGGAGTCACAGAGAGGGCATTACTACTGCAAAGGGGGCACAGAGGAGAGGGTATCACTACTATAAAGGGGACACAGAGGGCATTACTACTACAAAAGGGGCATAGAGGAGAAGGCATTGCTACTATAAAGCTGCACAGATGGCATTACTACTACAAAGGAGGCAAAAAAAAAGAGAGTGCACTACTACTACAAAAGGGGCACAGAGGGCATTATCACTGTAAAGAGGGCACAGAGGGCATTACTACTACAAATGTGCATAGAGGAAAGGACATTGCTACTATAAAGGTGCACAGAGGACATTTCTACCATAAAAGGGGCACAGAGGAGAGCGCATTACTACTACAAAGGGGGCACAGAGGAGAGGGCAAGTTGTGCATATTTGAAAAGAAGTTATGCCAAACTTTAATATTTCCTAAGGAGAGTATACTGGTGATTGAAGCTTTCTTGAGAAGCAGGGTTGGGCACCCGAGATAACCAATGTGGGAGTGGGAGAGCATAAGATTTTCTAGGTCAATATGTATGGATGGTTTGGGGGCTTTGGGTGGGAGTTTAGGTCAAGCTAGTTGGCCAATGGATTGCTTTGTAATAATAATAATAATAATAATAATAATAATAATAATAAAGGTTCAGGAGGGCAAACCAGCCATTTTATTTTTTGTGTGAAAGATGAGAAAAAGCTAGTTTTGGTCATTTTGTACCAGAGACAAAGGAACAGAATAAAGTACGGGTTCCAGAGAAGAAAGATCGAGGGAGGTTGATTGGGATCACCTGCTTTGTATAGAGTAATCTGGGAAGGATGTAAGACTTTAACATATTCTTATACCCCATTTATGAAGAGAAAGGGATGCACATTTGTCTGATTGGTGTTTTGACTTTAGTAAGTACGGTACAGTTCAAGGAAGTTTAGGGTCAGCCACAATCTGGACTATAAAAACTTTTATGGAGTTATGGAGCCATGCGAAGGGGGAAAGAGATTTAAGTTGCTGAATTAAAAGTTCCAATTTTGCATGATTAACATTAACTAACGTTAAAAACACTACCAAATTATTAAAATATATGGATTAAATCTGGGATAAGTGTTTGGGTTGGTGAATTAGACTACAAGGTGATCTTCAAAAACAGGTGTTGCGTGGCAGCAGCTTCCTATTTGAAGGCCTTCTACATAAGGTGATGTACAAATGTTTCCAAACTAAAATGAAAAGGGAGGGTGATGGAGGCAGCATTGCCTTTTCTCATTGCATAGTTTAAAGGGTTTAGAAAAGAAGCCATTAACGCGTATGTGGACTCTTGAGGTAGTATACAGTGTGAAAATCACATAGTTAGAACCAGTGGGGTCAAATTTCTCTAAGGTAGATTTAATATAGGCCAATTTGTGGAGTATTTTACGCGTATCTTGCATTTTCTATGGTAAAAAAAAGGAAAAAAAAAAGAAAAAACAACAACACTGTGCTTTAATGTTAGCATGTCACATATAGACTAAGGGCTCATGCACATGAGAATTTTTTATGGATTTGTTGTGTAATATGTCATAAGTGTATGCAATTGTGTGCAGGAAAGGCATGAAAATCAGTTTTTCTTGTGAAGATATACTTTTAAAAGAAAATACTTATTCTTCACATGAGTCCGTCAGAAGAAAATTCATCGTTAAACCAGGCAAAATGTAATGATGACTTTAACTGAGCAATCCTTTGCTTCATTCTTGAGAAATATGTACTTTTCATTCATATGTCAATTAGCTAAGTGCACCAAGAGTAGGCCACGCAACTCTATGCACCCTTGCTCCCCTTATTATCTTTTAAATATTATATATGTTTTAGGGGGGAATAGAAAAAAGCAGCAATTCTGCTATAGTTTTTGTTCTTTAAATGTACCCCCTTCGCCGGGTGGCACATATCTTACCTTTGTTCCCTGGGTTAGTGTTATTAAGGCTTTAGCAAATGTATTTTTTTATGCTTTACCACTTTTGCACAAGAAATGTACTTACAAAACCATTTGCTTTTACGTTGCAATATTCTGAGAGTCATAACTTTTTTTTATGGTCAACATAACTGTGTGAGAGCTTGTTTTTCGCAGGACATTGCTTTATTTTTTTTCCTGGTAGGATGAAATAAAAGCAGCAATTTTGGCATTTTTTAATTTTAATGTTGTTCATTATTTGTGCTAAACCATGTGATTGTTACAGTGGCAGCTCATAGCCACTACTGCTCTGCTCACTTTTCACCTCAGCTTGGACTTGCCTTCCGCTGTCGCCTTCTTCCTGGTGAGTCCAGCCACTGCCCATATGGTATGCATGCATGTGCTCCATCCAGCTCTTAAAGAGCCAGTGTGCAGAACAAAATATTAACCTGCCAATTGCTGGCAATTCTGGAGTACATAAGGCACCTTCCCCTGTGGGAGTGTGCCTGAGCAATATGTTTTCTAGTATTGTATGCTAGTATTCTTCTAAGGTACCTGTTCTGTTTTCTGCCAATGTACCAACTTTCTGCCCGTTTACTTGATTCTCACTCTCCGTAGCCTGGTCTGACCTGTGTCTGACCTCTGTATTGACCCTTCACTACCTTCCCTAACCTCGGCCCTTTTATCATATTGCAAATACTTCGATTACCCTAACCTCATTCTGTCCTTGACTGATTTTGCCTCACCAGTGTTTTTGATCTCTGTGGGTCAGCTGTCAATCATAGAGTGATTACTGCAGGAGGTAGCAGCCTGGTGGTCCCCCTTCTTTGAAGTCTAGATCTCTGTACAGTGATCAAAGGGTGAATATCAGGGAACTGCCAGGACAATGCCCATCTATCCTGGACTTCCTGCCCATTCTTATTATGGAGGGGATAGTGATCCCAGCTCAGGACTACGAGAAATGGTCTGGTGGGTTACTACCTCAAAAATCTCTTGTTTGTACTACAAATCTTAAAAAATATTCACATACAGGATTTTTTTCAGACAAAAAAAACAAACACCAGTTTTTGTGGACTGTCCAGAAACTTTCTGATGGTTGGCAATCCTGGACACCACTATATAAATAATGTCCGTGCTGAAATAATACAATAATACAAATTGTTGCACCTAAATAAAATCATAGGGTTTCCAAGTAATATAGTGTATAATGCTCAAATGATACACCATACTGACCCTATATCATACAGTATATACTCCCCTTATACTGTACTATGATATTTAAAAAAAACAAAAAAAAAAACAAACAGTCCTCCATTAAGGAACAGATGTATTGATGTATTTACACTAGTTATTTGGCATAAATACATTAAAAACATTTGTTCCCCAGAATGTTATATTTATGAAGCCTCTATGCCATATTTTGTGCACATCTGAATTGGCCACGGGTTAAGGGACACAATTACTTTAATCTGCACTGGCCCAGTCCTGAACGTCCAGGAAACCAGTGCATGCATAGTGAATTTCATCAGAGTTCGCTGGCTGACATACCCTGTCACTTGTCCTTCCATCTGCAGTTTTTTTTGGGATGGAGTAGCACATAGTTAGTTGTGGAGTTGTATTAACCAGGGATATGACTTCAGAGCAATAATAAATGGTTCTCAGTAGAGTTGAGCGAACATGCTCGTAACGAGCACTGCAGTGCTCGGATCCCCTGCGCTCGCATGGCCGCAGGCATCCGGATCCGTCCTCACCTGACTGTAAGTCAATGGGGGCGGATCCGTTTGGTATGACACACGAGTGTGTCATACCAAACCGATCCATCCCCACTGACTTGCAGTCGGGTGAGGAGGACGGATCCTGATGGCTGTGCCCATGTGAGCGCAGGGGATCCGAGCACTACAGTGCTCGTTACGAGCACGTTCGCTCAACTCTAGTTCTCAGTATAACTACAGCTGCTCTGTGAAGGTCTCAGAGGTTTGTTAGTGAACATTAATGATTGAACAGCATAATAATAATGTAAGGATGTAAAGCAGGGTTAGGTTGAACAGTTATCAGTTATCCGAAAATGGAAGGAGTATGGCACAGCTGCAAACCTACAAAGACATATCTGTCCACCTTAATTGACAGCTAAGGCAATGAGATCCCTAATTAGAGAAGCAGTCAAGAGGCCCATGCAGAGATCCACAGCTCAGGTGGGTTAATCTGTCCACAAGACAAATATTAGTGGTATACTACACAAATCTGGCCTTTATGGAACACAATAACAATGACAATAAGAAAGCTACTTTTGAAAGCAAGCCATAGGGTATGACCACATGGTCAGGTTTCTGTATGCAGTTTTGGAAGCCAAAACCAGGAGTGAATGTAAAAAAGATGAGGCATCATATCTGTCCTTTATAATTTCTTTACTTTTATGATCCATTCCTGATTTTGGCTTCCAAAACTGCATGCAGAAACCTGACCGTATGGCCATACACTAAGAAGTCCCATTTTCAGTATGTCTCAAGCCATGTAGCAAACATGCAAACATGTGGAAGAAAGTGCTCTAGTCAGATGAGACCTGACTTTTAGACCTAATTGCAAAACACTATTTATGGCGGAAAACTAACAGTGCACATCATCCTGAACACACCATATTCACCATGAAACATAGTGGTGGCAGAATGTGGGGATGCTTTTCTTCAGCAGGCACTGGGAAGCTGGCACAATTGATGGGAAGATGTATGGAGCTAAATACAGGGCAATCCTGTTGGAAAACCTGTTAGAAGCTGCAAAAGACTTAAAAATGAGGCAGAGGTTTACCTTCCAGCAGGACAACGACCCTACAAATACAGCTGTAGATACAATGGAATGGTTTAAATAAAAGCATATTCATGTGTTAGAATGGCCCAGTCAAAGTCCAGACCTAAATCCCATAATCCCATTGAGAATCTGTAGCAAGACTGAAATTGCTGTTCACAGACGCTCTCTCCAATCTCAATGAGCTTGAGATATTGTGCAAAGAAGAAAGGGCAAAAATTTCAGCATCTAGATGTGCAAAGCTGGTAGAGACATACCGCAAAAGACTTGCAGCTGTAATTGCAGTGAAAGGTAGTCCTACAAAGTACTGACTCAAGGACACTAGATACAAATGTATGCCACACTTTCCAGATTTTTTTTAATTAAACATATACAGTGCCTTGAAAAAGTATTCATACGCCTTGAACTTTTCCACATTTTTTTCACGTTACACCCACAAACATAAATGTATTTTAATGGGGATTTATGTGATAGACCAACACAAAGTTGCAAGTTTATGTGAAGTGAAAAGAAAATGATATATGGTTTTCAAAATGTTTAATAAATAAAAATATGGCAATTGTGGCTTGCATTTATATTCAGCCCCTCTGAGTCAATACATCGTAGGACCTCCTTTCTTTGCAATTACAGCTTTAAGTCATTTTTGGTATGTCTCTACCAGTTTTCTACATCTAGAGGCTGAAATTTGTACTCATTCTTCTTTGCAAAATAACTCAAACTCAGTCAGATTGGATGGAGATTGCCTGTAAACAGCAATTTCATACTACAGCTGAAGTGGTCCAACCAAGAGAGTACTCATTCTATAAATGAATATATATATATATATATATATATATATATATATATATATATATATACACAAATAAAACATGTTAATATTATATCAATTTTAATATATATTGTAAATGGTTTATTGGTAAAATACATTATAAAGCATAAATGCACATGCATGCTTACCTTACTGTGAATAATTTTAGGCATAGAGCAATATCTGAGATATCTCTATGATGCTGCTGAAGTTATGATGTTTGTGGGGGAAGGGAAGAGGAATGAGGAAGTTGTGGAGGAACAAGAGGGAGGAATAAAGAATATAGTAACAGTTTATAAGACCAAAAAAAGACATCTGTCCATCCAGTTCGGCCTGTTATCCTGCAAGTTGATCCAGAGGAGGTTGAAAAGCAGGGGAGAAGAGAAGCGAGAGAAGAAGAAAGAGGAAGAGTAGGTGCAGGGACAGGGAAGTTGAGTTCCTTTTGCAAGGGAACCAGCAGCTGAATCCTGCTGACAGCTTCTAGGGGTGTTTTGTAAGGGCTTTGTGGAGTGGTTTAGATGTTCTTGGGAATGTTGTGCTGCATTTAGAGTTATGATACTGGCGAAACATTGGTGAAATCCCATGGCCTGAATGATAATGAGCATAGTGAAGTGAAGAAGTCAGTAAAACGTTCTCAGAAGAATAGCTTGGAAGAAACATTTAGCATATAGGTTACTCCAGCAATGGGGTAGGAATAATTGTGCAATCGCAGTTCACAAGGGTATGAGACTGGAGCTAGACAACAGAGTTTGTCACAATGCTAAAGTACAGTTTACATCTTTATGCAATTTAAAAGTAGGCCCAAACAGAAAAATGGATTTCATAAGACATACAGCTGTGCTCAAATGTTTACATACCCTTGCAGAATCTTGGCCTTTTTTCAGAGAATATGAATGATAACACAAAAACTTTTTTTCCACTCATGGTGAGCACAACTGTAATATTGATAATCTTAGTTAAAAGCACATTTAAGGGCAGAATAGCAGCCTCTAATGGAAAGGAATTAAAGTAAACTAATTCTTCAAAGTGTTCATGTCACAAAATATCATCAGAAATCTGACACTGAATAGGGTAGAGCAGATTGCTATGTATTGTAATACATGTAAGCTACAAAAGCTAAACTGTTCAAATATTTAATTAAAAAAAAGTAAATATTTGCAGCCCATAACATTAAATTAAATAAAAAAATGAAATGATCCAAAGACATCCATAGCCTTTAAAGGATAGCTTGGAGGTAGTATCTCGCAGTGTTCTCCAACTGTGGCTCTCTCGCTGTTGTGAAACTAATGTATAGTGTTGGCATGATTTGTTTGATTTAAAGAGTAATATAGTAACATAGTAACATAGTTTATAAGGCCGAAAAAAGACATCTGTCCATCCAGTTCGGCCTGCTCTCCTACAAGTTGATCCAGATGAAGGCAAAAAAACCCTGTGAGGTAGAAGCCAATTTTCCCGACTTTAGGGGAAGAAAATCCTTCCCGACTCCAATGAGGCAATCAGAATTACTCCCTGGATCAACAACCTATCTCTAGTAACTATAACCTGTAATATTATTACCCTCCAGAAATACATCCAGGCCCCTCTTGAACTCTTTTAGTGAACTTATCATCACCACCTCCTAAGGCAGAGAGTTCCATAGTCTCACTGCTCTTAACATAAAGAATCATCTTCTATGTTTGTATACAAACCTTCATTCCTCCAGGCGCAGAGGATGTCCCCTCGTCACAGTCACAGTCCTGGGGATAAATAGATCATGGGAGAGATCTCTGTACTGACCCCTGATATATTTATACATAGTTATTACATCTCCCCTCAGTCGTCTTTTTTCTAAAGTGAATAACCCTAATTTTGATAATCTTTCTGGGTACTGTAGTCCACCCATTCCAGTTATTACATTAGTTGCCCTCCTCTGAACCCTCTCCAGCTCTGCTATGTCTGCCTTGTTCACAGGAGCCCAGAACTGTGAACAGTACTCCATGTGATCTGACTAGTGATTTGTAAAGTGGCAGGACTATGTTCTCATCACGGGCCTCTATGCCTCTTTTGATGCAATCCATTATCTTATTGGCCTTGGCAGCAGCTGTCTGACACTGGTTTCTACAGCTTAGTTTGCTGTTCACTAAAATTCCGAGGTCCTTTTCCATGTCAGAGTTACCCAATGTTTTACCATTCAGTATGTACTGGTGACTTGCATTATTCCTTCCCATATGCATAACCTTACATTTGTCAGTGTTAAACCTCATCTTCCACTTCTCTGCCCAAGCCTCCAGTCTATCCAGATCCATCTGTAGCGGTGTACTGTCCTCTTCTGTTTAAAATTGATATTTTACTGTGCAAGCCTTCTACAAGATCATTAATAAATATATTGAATAGAATAGGGCCCAATACTGACCCCTGTGGTACCCCACTAGTGACAGTGACCCAATCTGAGTATGTACCGTTAATAACCACTCTTTGTTTTCTATCACTGAGCCAGTTACTTAGCCACATACAGACATTTTCTCCCAGTCCAAGTATTCTCATTTTATATACTAACCTTTTATGTGGTACAGTGTCAAATGCTTTGGAGAAGTCCAGATATACGACATCCATTGATTCGCCACGGTCAAGTCTAGAACTTACCTCCTCATAGAAACTGATTAATGAAGTTTGACATGACCGATCCCTCATGAAGCCATGCTGATATGGAGTTTTTTGCTTATTTTTATTGAGGTACTCCAAAATAGCATCACTTAGAAAACCTTTAAAACAGTTTACCCACAACAGATGTTAAACTTACAGGCCTATAGTTTCCGGGCTCTGTTTTTGGACCCTTTTTGAATATTGGCACCAGATTTGC
The DNA here is from genome assembly GCA_900303285.1 of Rhinella marina. Taxonomy (NCBI): domain Eukaryota; kingdom Metazoa; phylum Chordata; class Amphibia; order Anura; family Bufonidae; genus Rhinella; species Rhinella marina. The sequence continues at coordinate 13,224 of ONZH01029938.1, read as the reverse complement.
TATGCGCCAATCCTGTGGAACCCTCCCTGTCAGTATAGAGTCTTTAAATATCAGAAATACGGGTCTGGCGATGACATTACTTAATTCTCTTAGGATACGGGGGTGTATGCCATCCGATCCTGGCGATTTGTCTATTTTAATCTTTTTAAGATGTCGCTGTACTTCTTCCTGGGTCAGACAGGGCACTTTTAATGGGGAATTTACTTTTATATTCTGCATTTTATCTGACAGTTTACTTTCCTCAGTGAATACAGTGGAGAAAAAAATATTTAGTAGCTTTGCTTTCTCCTTATCGTTCTCTGCAACTCTCCCCTCATTACTCTGTAGAGGGCCGACGCCTTCATGTTTATACTTTTTACCATTTATATAATTAAAGAACATTTTAGGGTTAGTTTTACTCTCTGTGGCGATTAATCTCTCAGTCTCTAGTTTGGCTGCTTTTATTTGTCTTTTACATATTCTATTTTTCCTTATAGTTTTTCCATGCTTCCTTGCCACCCTCCTGTTTAGTGATTTAAATGCTTTCATTTTGTCATTTATTGCTTTCTTTACAGTTCTATTTATCCACATTGGTTTTTTCTTGTACCTTAACCTTTTATTCCCATAAGTTATGTACCTCTCACAATTAGATATTAGGATGCTTTTAAAAATATCCCATTTTGTGGCTGTATTTTTATTTTTGAGGATTTTGTTCCAGTTAGTTAGGCTCATGGCCTCTCTTAGTTGGCTAAATTTAGCTTTTTTGAAGTTTGGTATTTTTATTCCTCCCTGAAGAAACGCTCTTTTGCATGACAATTGGAAGGTTATTATTTTATGGTCACTATTTCCCAGGTGTCCCCCAACCTGCACATCTGTTGTTCTGTCAGGTCTATTGGTTAATACTAAGTCCAGTATGGCCGTCCCTCTAGTCGGGTCCTGAACCAGTTGGGAAAGGTAATTGTCTTTGGTTATTTCCAAGAACCTGTTTCCTTTATGAGATATACAGGTTTCAGTTTCCCAATCTATATATGGGTAGTTGAAGTCCCCCATAATAACGAACTCATTATGATTTGCCGCCTCGTCTATTTCGTTTAGAAGTAGATTTTCTGTGGACTCTGGTATATTGGGTGGTTTATAATAAACTCCTATCAGTATTTTATTATAGTTTTTGGCTCCATTTATTTCTACCCACAGTGATTACACATCTTCATGTCCCTCACTTATATCTTCCCGGAGTGTGGGCTTTAGAGAGGACTTTATATAAAGGCAGACCCCTCCCCCTCTACGGTTTTGGCGATCCTTTCTAAACAGACTTTAACCCTGTTAGAGATGAGCAAACGTGCTTGTTACGAGCACTGTAGCGCTCGGCTCCCCTGCGCAATGCCCGCAGGCATTGCGGATCCGTCCTCAGCTGCGTGTAAGTCAATGGGGACAGATCCATTTGGTATGACACTCATACCAAACGGATCCGTCCTCCTCACCCGACTGAAAGTCAGTGGGGACAGGTCCGTTTGGTATGAGTGTCATACCAAATGGATCCATCCCCATTGACTTACATGCAGCTGAGGACGGATCCGCAATGCCTGCGGGCATTCGTTTGCAGGGGAGCCGAGCGCTACAGTGCTCGTAACAAGCACGTTCGCTCATCTCTAAACTCTGTACATTAACTGCCCAGTCATAGCTATCATCCAGCCATGTCTCAGTTATTCCCACTATGTCGTAGTCCTCCTCAGTCATCACTAATTCTAGTTCACCAGTTTTATTAGGTAGGCTTCTAGTAACTTAACTTTTCTAAAACCTTCTTTTAAAATGTTCTAAATAGCCTAATTTTTTTGTATCATACTTTATTAATCAATTATACTGTTTTCCTAATCAAATAGGCACACAAAGTCCTGGATGCTATCGTGTCTTAAAATCATTATTCTAGTGCAGCACTGAAATGTCAGTGCTATACTGGTGCACGGATTTCACTCTGGGCCGCAGCGAACCCTGCACATGCCAGGGCACAGATCACTGCTTCTGCCTGTGCTCCCCTCAAGCTTCGCTAAATTCTGGCACAGCACATCAGTTACCCTGAACTGTGTACAGGTGTGTTATGCCAGGATTTAGCTGAGCGGATGGTGCTCCTGCCTGAGCCCGCTTCACTCAGCTCAAAGCTTTCTATAGCACATACACTATCTACTGCTGTACTGATGTGCTACACAGGACCTTGAGCCGAGCGGTATTCTCTGCAGCCCCCAGTGAAATCCATACACCAGTGCCTATTTGATTCAGAAAACAGTTTTATTGATTAATAAAGTACATTACAAAAATCTGTTTTAGGCAATTTAGAATATTTTAAAGAAGGTTTTAGAAAAGTTTAATTACTCTTTAATTGGTTAAACCATGGGGTTAATTAATAGTATGATCATATCAAATTATTACATAGATGGCAGTCACTAAGGGGTAAACCCAGTGGAGGTTTAATAAGAAATACTTTCAGCTTGCATGGAAGCTGGTATCTTTACGTTATCAATATAATTGATATTCTTATCTGCGTTCTCTGAAAGCAATTTAAAAACATGTTCAATAAAATGAAATTACTAGACAGTTAATATTTAAAATATTGATGTGTTCTTGCAAAGCCTGAAACTATAATTTTCTTCAGGCTGAAAGCATTTAGTGTTCTTGGCCCTTCAATTAAATATGATTCACCATTATGATTCTGTCTTTGAAGGCAATTTTTAATTTGAATGATTCAGTTTAAATTTCTGAGTCAATAAACTGCAAAATATACCGTAAAAGTAAAACATCATGTGTTTAGCTAAACGAAAAGTCACACTGGATGCTGAAGAAACATGCTACTGAAGAAAAGGTCACTACATTAATGAATAGTTTTAATGGTAAAAAAAAAGTTTAATACAGTTAACTGAAGTTTGGATGAGCACACCCTTTATCTGGTTAAATAATGAGTATATACAAGTTCAGATGAATACCAGAATATATATCTCAAAATGTATATTTCATGAGAAAATGATGTATATATATGTATACAATATATCTCAATAATCACAAGACCAGATCTCTGCTGTGTGGAGAACCCAAATGAATGTAAGATATATAAAAACACATATTTATTATTCTTATTAAAATATTATAAATGAATATATAATATAATCTGTATTCTAGCCAGCGCTGGTAACTAAAAAATAATAATAGAAATAAAAATGATATAAAAGTCCAAAGTCAAAACATGAGGAAATTCGGACATAAAAGATAGAAAGATTGTCCTATAATTGCTCTAGAGTTCGTTTCTTTTGGTATATTGCAGAAAAAAATCGGTACAGTTGATACAATATCTTGTATGGGAAGTTAATGTCCTGGTGTGTAAATATATATACTGTGTCCACAGATAATATACTTTTTTCTTCCGCAGTTTTCACAGATGTTCACAAGTTACAACTGTTCATCAGATCCATTGTATCAGTCAATAACAGTCAATGTTTGTATATCTCAATATGAGCCGATATTGGTAATTAGTTTGCTCTTTACCCACATATAATCCCCAATTGTTTTGTACAGTGTACGTTACCCCTTCCATATGCGTTGGTGTATTCAGTGGGGAGCGATGTAGAGCAGTATTCAGTATTCGTTGGTAGATTCAGTGGGGAGCGATGTGGAGCGGTGTCTCAGTCAGCTCCTTCGGTGCGCAGCTCTGGCTGTCAGCACGATGACGCTTCTGTCCTCCTCAGATGCCGTCCAAGCAGCGGTACTCACTGTGGCGTCCCACGTGACCGGCTGCTGTTAGTATGGAGTAGTTGAATTTGATTATTTCCCACAATGGATTTTTTTCAAGAAATCTCTGTTATTTTCTTCAATAGAGTCCCTGGTGCATTCTTTTCTTCAAAGGGCTACCATAGGGCTTATTAGATAAACAGGGATTAAAATAAAAAAAATTGAATACAGTACAGACCAAAAGTTTGGACACACCTTCTCATTCAAAGAGTTTTCTGTATTTTCATGACTATGAAAATTGTAGATTCACACTGAAGGCATCAAAACTATGAATTAACACATGTGGAATTATATACTTAACAAAAAAGTGTGAAACAACTGAAAATATGTCTTATATTCTAGGTTCTTCAAAGTAGCCACCTTTTGCTTTGATTACTGCTTTGCACACTCTTGGCATTCTCTTGATGAGCTTCAAGAGGTAGTCACCTGAAATGGTTTTCACTTCACAGGTGTGGGACCATGAGTTGTGTTGGGCAGAAGTCAGGTGGATACACAGCTGATAGTCCTACTGAATAGACTGTTAGAATTTGTATTATGGCAAGAAAAAAAACAGCTAAGTAAAGAAAAACGAGTGGCCATCATTAATTTAAGAAATGAAGGTCAGTCAGTCCGAAAAATTGGGAAAACTTTGAAAGTGTCCCCAAGTGCAGTCGCAAAAACCATCAAGCGCTACAAAGAAACTGGCTCACATGAGGACCGCCCCAGGAAAGGAACACCAAGAGTCACCTCTGCTGCGGAGGATAAGTTCATCTGAGTCACCAGCCTCAGAAATTGCAGGTTAACAGCAGCTCAGATTAGAGACCAGGTCAATGCCACACAGAGTTCTAGCAGCAGACACATCTCTACAACAACTGTTAAGAGGAGACTGTGTGCAGCAGGCCTTCATGGTAAAATAGCTGCTAGGAAACCACTGCTAAGGACAGGCAACAAGCAGAAAAGACTTGTTTGGGCTAAAGAACACAAGGAATGGACATTAGACCAGTGGAAATCTGTGCTTTGGTCTGATGAGTCCAAATTTGAGATCTTTGGTTGCAACCACCGTGTCTTTGTGCGACGCAGAAAAGGTGAACGGATGGACTCTACATGCCTGGTTCCCACCGTGAAGCATGGAGGAGGAGGTGTGATGGTGTGGGGGTGCTTTGCTGGTGACACTGCTGGGGAATTATTCAAAATTGAAGGCATACTGAACCAGCATGGCTACCACAGCATCTTGCAGCGGCATGCTATTCCATCCGGTTTGCGTTTAGTTGGATCATCATTTATTTAACAACATGACAATGACCCCAAACAAACCTCCAGGCTGTGTAAGGGCTATTTGACCAAGAAGGAGAGTGATGGGGTGCTACGCCAGATGACCTGGCCTCCACAGTCACCAGACCTGAACCCAATTGAGATGGTTTGGGGTGAGCTGGACCGCAGAGTGAAGGCAAAAGGGCCAACAAGTGCTAAGCATCTCTGTGAATTTCAGGTGACTACCTCTTGAAGCTCATCAAGAGAATGCCAAGAGTGTTCAAAGCAGTAATCAAAGCAAAAGGTGGCTACTTTGAAGAACCTAGAATATAAGACATATTTTCAGTTGTTTTACACTTTTTTGTTAAGTATATAATTCCACATGTGTTAATTCATAGTTTTGATGCCTTCAGTGGGAATCTACAATTTTCATAGTCATGAAAATACAGAAAACTCTTTGAATAAGGTGTGTCCAAACTTTTGGTCTGTACTGTATTTATATAGCATATAAAAAAATCAATGTGGGCTGGGTGAGGAGGTGAGAAAATATATATATATATAGGATATAGTCCAGTAAAAATGCCAGTATCCAACTGTCCTTATTGCGCCAAACGCGTTTCGGGGCATATTATCCTGCCCCTTCCTCAGTGGCAAAATTTCTGCCCTAAATCCCTGATGAAGCTAGCAGAGGCTGGTGAAACATGTTGGGGGGCAGTTGTTAGATTTTAAAAATTCTGGTCTATGATCATGCTGTGAATGAACTTAATATCACGTTGAAGCAGACGCAGATAGTTGTGGAAAGTATGGATCAGTGAGGTTAACTGACAGTAGTCCACATGTGTGTATGAACATTGGCAGTGGGATTCTGTGCACACCCCAGGCAGTGTTTAAGCAGTCATATACGCTTAACATATATGTGCAGTCACAGCAGGCGTTTAGACAGAAAGTTTTTAATCTTTTGATTTGCTCACAATTCTTTTAGCAGGCTCAATAAAAGTTACATTTTAGCATCACTATATAGGAGTATCTGGGAAAACATTTGGTTATTGGCCCCTTGGGCTTTTAGAAATGATTAATTTGCGAAAGTGTTCGGCCCCCTGGAACTTTTCAACCTTTCGCCACATTTCTGGCTTCAAACAAAAAAGATATAACATTTTAAATTTTTGGTGAAGAATCAACAACAAGTGGGTCACAATTGTGAAGTGGAACAAAATTTATTGGATCATTTAAACTTTTTTTGTAATAATAAAACTGAAAAGTTGGGCGTGCAAAATTATTCGGCCCATTTACTTTCAGTTCAGAAAACTCACTCCAGAAGTTCATTGAGGATCTCTGAATGATCCAATGTTGTCCTAAATGACTGATGAAGATAAATAGAATCCACCTGTGTGTAATCAAGTCTCCGTATAAATGCACCTGCTCTGTGATAGTCTCAGGGTTCTGTTTAAAGCACAGAGAGCATCATGAAGACCAAGGAACACCAGGCAGGTCCGTGATACTGTTGTGGAGAAGTTTAAAGCCGGATTTGGATACCAAAAGATTTTCCAAGCTTTAAACATCCCAAGGAGCACTGGGCAAGCGATTATATTGAAATGGAAGGAGTATCAGACCACTGCAAATCTACCAAGTCCCGGACGTCCCTCTAAACTTTCATCTCAAACAAGGAGAAGACTGATCAGAGATGCAGCCCAGAGGCCCATGATCACTCTGGATGAACTGCAGAGATCTATAGCTGAGGTGGGAGAGTCTGTCCATAGGACAACAATCAGTTGAACACTTCACAAATCTGGCCTTTATGGAAGAGTGGCAAGAAGAAAGCCATTTCTCAAAGATATCCATAAAAAGTCTCATTTACAGTTTGTCACAAGCCACCTGGGAGACACACCAAACATGTGGAAGAAGGTGCTCTGGTCAGATGAAACCAAAATCCAACTTTTTGGAAACAATGCAAAACGATATGTTTGGCGTTAAAGCAACACAGCTCATCACCCTGAACACACCATCCCCACTGTCAAACATGGTGGTGGCAGCATCATGGTTTGAGCCTGCTTTTCATCAGCAGGGACAGGGAAGATGGTTAAAATTGATGGGAAGATGGATGGAGCCAAATACAGGACCATTCTGGATGAAAACCTGTTGGAGTCTGCAAAAGACCTGAGACTAGGACGGAGATTTATCTTCCAACAAGACAATGATCCCAAACATAAAGCAAAATCTACAATGGAATAGTTCAAAAATAAACGTATCCAGGTCTTAGAATGGCCAAGTCAAAGTCCAGACCTGAATCCAATTGAGAATATGTGGAAAGAGCAGAAAACTGCTGTTCACAAACGCATCCAACCTCAAAGAGCTCAAGCTGTTTTGCAAGGAAGAATGGGCAAGAATTTCAGTCTCTAGATGTGCAAAACTGATAGAGACATACCCCAAGCGACTTGCAGCTGTAATCGCAGCAAAAGGTGGCGCAACAAAGTATTAATGCAAGGGGGCCGAATAATTTTGCACGCCCCACTTTTCCGTTTTATTATTACAAAAAAAGTTTAAATGATCCAATAAATTTTGTTCCACTTCACAATTGTGACCCACTTGTTGTTGATTCTTCACCAAAAATTTAAAATGTTATATCTTTTTGTTTGAAGCCTGAAATGTGGCAAAAGGTTGAAAAGTTCCAGGGGGGCGAATACTTTCGCAAGGCATTGTAAACAAGGTGATGTTTGACTTGATCATGTATTCTAATTTTCATGTAGGTTTTTGATACTATGTTTTTCTGCCAAGGTCAGAAATTATCTAAGTGAAGGGAAAGTATAAAGAAAAGAGTTATAGATCCATGTGTTTGGTTCCAGGACTGCATCAAAATCTGTATACAAAATAAATTTGTGAATCCAGTCTTAAGCTCCTTTCTCACATAAATTTGCTGGTGCCAAGTAGGAAAATGGCTGTAAAAATGCATGCATGTTTATAGGTTACATAGGATTTTTATGGCTTTTCTTTGGTGTTCATACATTTATGGTGTGCATTTTTTGACATGCCATAGTCAGAGTGTGCTGTGATACAGGTGAAAAAGGGCAATAAAAAAGACACATTTGCTGTATTTCAAAATTCTCATGGACATGGAAAAGAAGATACAAAAACCCATGACAAAAAAAGTTACACAACCAAGAAACATTGCCAAAAATGCCATAAAGATACTATGCAGTAGATTTATCAAAATTGGCACAAAAGGAATCTTGTTTAGTTGTCCATAGCAACCAATCAGATACGACTTTTCATATTTCTTGTGTTGGTCCCGTGTGTGGGATGCCACGGAACTGATGAACAGATACGGTGTGCTGTCCACATATTTTCCTTCCCAATGGAAGTTTATGGGTCTGCATCCAACCCGGAAGAATGCAGATCATATATGCAACGCACATACACATAAATACGCCACACATACATAAATACACCACATATACACTACACACACATACCACCCAATTTTTAAAAAGCCTAAGGAGCTAAACTATGGAATGGAAGGGCTCATCTCCAGTTGCCAGCCGGTTCTGTAATTTTAACAACCGGCTCTGTAGAACCTGTGGGAACTGGCTGAATCCCATGCCTGAGGTGGTTAACTATTTATTATTATTATTATATTATACTAGTTATTATTATGTTATACTAGTTATAGTTATACTATATTATTATACTAGTTATTATTTTTGTATTTTAGTATCCATAGGCAGGCAGTGATTTTTTTGTTATTTTTGTGGATACATATCCTCTATACTTTTGCTAGCAGTGATTTGTTATTTATTTTCTTCTATTAAGAGGATGTCAGGATTTCTCTCGGGGGAAATCAATCTGGACAATTGGGGGACAGAAGCAAGGAAGGTCTTTTCTGAGCAAGACCTACCTCCACAGACAAGGAACCTTAATATAAATAGCTCATTCAAGGTTCTCACCAAACACTACAAAAATCAAGTTCGCAGCTGGTGGGAACTCCAGACATTGGAACACTATTTGAAGCACAAAATAGTACCTAGGGGCCTTAGGATTCCATTACTACCAGCGGCCAGAATACGTTCCACTGAGTTTAACAAAAAATGGGAAAGTGAATCAATAGACTCCTCTCTCAGACTAATGTCCCTGTTACTAGAAGAAGAAAAAGTGATATTTCTCAAATCTAAAAGTGATTTAGAGCAGTCCATTGAGTCCGCTAAGCAATTCAGTAACAACCCTGAATACTCTAAAAAAGAGTCTTCTCTACAACAAACTATAGAGAAATATATAGCGGAACTAAAAGAAAGAAAACACCTACAATTCATTAGAGACATCAGGGACTTTAAAGAAGGGCATATATTTGACTTTGGGACTCGGCCCATTAAAGCTTTAGAAATTGAGACCGAACCCTCATCATCTGAAGGAGAAGGGGAGTCCCATACTGAGCAAGCCAGCTCGAGATTTAGATCTACTACAAGAGGTAGACGCCCGACATCAAGAGGTCGGACAAGAGGGGCGAGCAGGGGCCAGGATTTTTTAGGGAACATCCCCCCTCCATCAGATTATCTTTTGAGAAACCGAGGGAATCGGAATCAGACAGCATAATGTGCTCACAACACTCAGATGATTTGCAGATAATAAACCTTTCTCATAGAACCCTTTCACAGGTTGAAAACAATGTACTGAGTAAAGGGCTTTCTTTTGTGCCCACCAACGGTTTTAATACTTTCAATTGGATCAAGGATGTCCACCTTTTTTGTAGGAAGCTCAAATGGAAGAAATTCTTCGCCACTCACGACCGCCAACAGGCGGCGGCCTTAGGTATAGATTTGAATGAACTGGATGATGTCAAATTGCTGGCAGGTCTTTTAGATGAGGGGGAGAGAGAACCAGGAACAGGACCATTCACAGATCTAAGGTTACCGTCCAAAAAGTATCCCCCCATGAGTGACCAGACCCCAATTGACACCTTCCTTAAGGTAGTGACAGATCAGATATCTAAAATACAACCAGACAAGAGAAACAACGCCAATTTGAGCCCTGAGGAAACACGAGGCCTCTGTGCCTTAGAGTCAGACACATCCATCCATCATCAAACCCTCCGATAAGGGGGGTAATGTGGTGGTGATGGATGTAGAGCAATATAGGACCATGTGCCTCACAATCTTGCTAGACAAGGGGTGCTATGAAATCCTGGACACTAATCCCACAATGAGGTACACCCGTGAGTTAAAAACACTTCTGGACACAGCACTCAGAAATAATTTGATTGACAAGGTGGAATACCAATACTTACTACCTCAGTATCCTCAAATGGCCTGCTTTTACGCCTTACCAAAAATTCATAAGGGGACTAACCCATTAAAGGGCAGACCCATAGTGTCAGGCACGGGTAGTCTCACCCATCGTCTGGGCATTTATGTGGACAATATCCTTAGACCTTTTGTCACAGCCCTGCCCTCTTACACCCGGGACTCTATGGATGTGCTGAAACGTTTAGAGGGTCTCCGCATTGAGCCGGATGTTCTTCTGGCAAGTTTAGATGTGGAGGCCCTCTACAGCAGCATCCCTCAGGAGATGGGCTGTGACAAAATTGGTGTTTTTCTTCAAGAGAGGGGTGAACAATTCCATTCTCACAACCAACTCATTCTGTCACTACTTAAGTTCATCCTTTCACGTAACATCTTCCTCTTTGACAGGAGGATCTTCCACCAGCTCAGGGGGGTGGCAATGGGGAGCCCTTGTGCCCCCAGTTTTGCTAACCTCTACCTGGGCTGGTGGGAGAGATTTGTGGTGTTCTGTGATAATCATACTAAATGGTCCGACTGTATCCTTTTATGGCTACGATTCATTGATGACGTGTTCATACTTTGGAAGGGTACCAAAACCCACTTCCTTAAGTTCGTAGAAACACTGAAATCAATGAATTAGGCCTATATTTTACATCAGATGTACAGGAGAATCAAATCACCTTTCTGGACTTACTCATTACCAAGGAACTAGACGGTAATATCACCACGCACCTTTTTAGGAAGCCAACTGCAACAAATACATTGCTGCATTGGCAGAGTTGGCACCCCTACCCATTACGTAAGGGAATTCCTAAGGGTCAATTCCTTAGGATCCGTCGCAATTGCTCCACGCTGGACAATTACCAACAAGCAGCAAAGGACTTGGAAAATAGATTTCTTAGACGGGGTTATCCACGTAGGGTTTTGCATACAGCACACCAGCATTCATTGAGTCAGGCAAGGGACGCACTTTTGAATCCCAAACAGAGAGTGAGTGACAATTACCCCAGGATCGTAGGCACGTTTGACGATGCTCACAATCTTATACGGTCCATTTTTAACACCTTTTGGGGAATTTTAAAAGCAGATCCAGATATTGGCGCATCACTAGGTGACCACCCATCGATCACCTATCGACGGGGACGCAATCTAAATGACCGATTGGTACACAGTTTTTTCCAAACCTCCCAATCTGACACTTGGCTAACCAATCGAACTGTGGGCACCTTCAGATGCGGGTCATGCATCGCCTGCAGTTTCATTGACCAGGGTAAGAACTTCAGTTGTACTCAAACAGGCAAGACCTTTGCAAGTCGCTCATTCATTAACTGTAAAACATCGGGGATCGTGTACTTAATTTCCTGCATCTGTGGCCTTCAATATGTAGGCAAAACCATACGAGAATTCCGTCGCCGCATAGGTGAACATCTGGGTGATATACGGAATGATAAAGATACGTCAGTAGCCCGCCATGTGAAAATACAGCATGCCGCTAATCCGAGGGTACTCAAGTTCCAGGGTGTGGAATTAATGCGTAAGTCCCCACGCGGGGGGGATTTCGACACCCTATTACTGAGGAAGGAGGCTCAATGGATCTTTAGACTCCAGATGGTTAAACCACAAGGTTTGAATGACCAGATTTCATTTGCATGCTTTATTGAATAATAGATCCATATCGATACAGTGGCTCTATTGTCTTTATATCATCTCTTTATGCCTCAACTAGACTCTGTTGAGGATATGGTTATAGTGATCTTACGTGATGTGCCCTCATTTGGGCAGACCCCCGTACATAAAGTATTCACTTTATGATACATAGATACTGTTCACACAGCTATTTTTCTTTCATATTGGGACTAACAGAGGGAGGTCAGATGTCCTATTGTATATAGATATCTATTTTGCCCCCCCCCTTTATGATCTTTGGCTATCTTGTTGGTTCCTTCCATTATGTTTTATAATCAATCCGACCATTCACTGTGACACAACAATACTTCCCATTGAATATCGATGAATGTGGACAATGGTCGTCATATGTGCAGCATTAGCAGTAGCTGCGCTATTCGGCCAATAACTGAGGTGACCCTCGTCATAGTTGATACTTGTTTCTTCCCTTGTCTGTCCTTCCTTTTTTCTGATTTACACAACCTTATTATAGAGTATTATTTAATCCTGTCCTCTATTTGTTTATGTTCATCTCTTAGTCATCAATCCACGTTTGGGTTCAGGATCAGGGGGCGTGGCCTGTGAGCCTGATACGCCTCTGTGGTTGCCCTGTCCCTTGATTGGCTGACTAACTTACCTTAGAGGTGGAGCTTTCCTGGTTTAAGGTCCACGTGGAGGGCGCGCGCTCACGGCCGAACCAGTGCCGGAGCGCTGTCTGAGTGAACGTCTCTACAGCACGATCTCCTTTCTGTTATACTCTGTATTTTTCCGCAACTGCCGAAAGCTCACACCATCAGTGGACTTCCGATACAGTTGCACCTTTCTCTATTGCCAAACTGGCAACATTGTTTCTATGTACCCAGCACCACCAGCTGAGTTCATGTCTTTTACCTCAGTCGTCTCTCTACCTCAATACTCCTGAAGACACGGTTAACACTGTAGAAACGCGTCGAGTACATGTGGGGTATTTAATTGGGGGAGTTGCAGTGTGAGGAAGGATACAGATTAGGGTCAGCATACTAATATTGCAAGTGCGATATCTTATCATTCACAAGATACATTGATGGATTAAGTATATCTGCACTTTATTACTCTGACCTTTACAGAGCTAGTGTTACCTGGGCCCGAGGCGTTGATGTGGACACATGTGACATCTGATTCCACTTCACGTGGGGACCCAGTGTTTTTTGACCCACTGGATCCGACTGATATTAACCATTAACAGGTGGCTCCTTCATTTGCTCCTGCTATCAGTCGTGATGTAGTTGTCGCTGTTTATGTGTGACATTTTATAGTGTCCTCTGGCACT
>ONZH01029937.1:0-53915 GCA_900303285.1 Rhinella marina | reverse complement strand
CCCAGGACACGCCTCCCCTGCAGTAATTGAATGCCCACGCCCTCGTCCTCGACCCTTAGCCCTCGGGTTCAACATTTTCTGTATATAAGTGTATTATATAAAAATAAAATAAATAAATGGGCCTGCTGTACTGAAACCCACAAACTTGTTCAGTCTGGTTTAATTAAGTGACGTACAGAAAGATGGTGGCTATTTTGACAAATGTCGCACAGAGATTTTTGTGATCAAGCTATATAAGTGAGAGCAAAAGACCTTGTTGGATTAAGTGACGTACAGAAAGTGTCACCTGGACAGAAAATATGGATTGTAGTGAGTGGACAGCTGAACTGTGACACACAGAATGGTTCCACGCAGCTGTGTGAAATGGATTCGTATCACTGAGATAAAACAACAAACAAACTATTTTTTTATATATATTTTTTTTTTAATATTTTTTTTAGTTTTGTTTTTTTTGGAACGTGACGTGCAGAAACTGTCATAGACCTAACTCACACCCTGCTGACGGTGGCTATTTTGACTGCGACTCAGACAAATGTCGCACAGAGATTTTTGTGATCAAGCTATATAAGTGAGAGCAAAACACCTTGTTGGATGAAGTGACGTACAGAATGTGTCACCTGGACAGAAAATACGGATTGTAGTGAGTGGACAGCTGAACTGTGACAAACAGAATGGTTCCACACTGCTGTATGAAATGGATTTGTATCACTGAGATATAACAAAAAAAAAAGGGTTATATATGGCGATAGATGCACTACTAGTGCCAGCCAGCCAAGCCAGGAGAAAAAAAAAATTCTTGTAGCCCTTAGAAGGGCTGTTGGGTTCTTTTGAGATCACTCCTGCCTAACAAAGAACTAAATGCAGGCCCTTACACTCTCCCTGAAACGCAGCAGCTCTATCCCTAACGACATCCAGACAGCATCTGAGCCGAGCACCGCGGGCAGTCACTAGTATATTCCAGGGTCACCTGATCAGGCCAGCCAACCCCTGCTAGCGACATGTAAGGGCCCCACATGATGCTGGGTGTAGCGCAGAGTCTCCTGGCTTTTGATTGGCTGAGTTTATGGGCGCCAAAAATGCACAATGCGGAAGTTGCCATTTCCTCGAGCATGGCGAGATACTTGTCCGGGCAGCGAGCACTTACGAGTACCGTAATACTCGAACAAGCACCAAGCTCGGACGAGCATGCTCGCTCATCTCTAGCAATGATTGATGATGAATTAGTCTAAAACATAAGTTATATTTATGGTAACCGAAATACCCCTTTACCATTGTCATCCACAGTGCTCTGACTTAATGCAGACCTACAGCAGTGAACTGGCTAGGTTGTCATAGTAACCTGGTGTGAGACTGCCTGTGAGCTTCTATTGGCTGATAAGGGTCATGTGACCAGGCTACTATTGGCTAATGCATTTTTTGGGAATATCTCAGGAACGGTACGTCCTGGCGAGCTGAAAACTGTTCTAAAACCTTCCCGGACACCTGATGTACATGTGTGCCAAATTTTGTGATTGTAGTTGCAGCGGTGCAGATTCCTTTAGCGGACATACACACACACACACACACACACACACACATACACTCAGCTTTATATATTAGATGTACCGTTTAGAAGATTTGCCTATTTGTATAGGCATTGTCCCACACACATCAGTCAGGCCGTTGCCCCTAGTTACGGCCACGTAGTAGTGGTGGTCAGCTTGCTATTGTTCAAACCCGCTCTGAGGTAACTGCTGTATTGTGAATACACATAGGATGAGCATGCGGAGACACATCTTAGGGTTTTAGCATTTTTGTCTGCGCTTGCAAAACACAGAGAAACGGATCCTGTTCCAAGATCAATTCATCTCTATGGAGCAGGATCCGTTTATAAAGTCTGCATTTTGGACAGAATCTGACCATTGCGTTTTGGACTGGTAGAGTTCAAAACGCAGATGTGAAAGTACCCTAAGACGTGTCTCCGCATGCTCATGCAATGTGTGTTCACAATCCAGCAGTTACCTCAGAGCGGGTTTGAAAAGGAGCAAGCCGGCCACCACTACTACATGGCCGAGGTGGCCGTAACTAGGGGCAACGGCCTGACTGATGTGTGTGGGACAATGCCTATACAAATAGGCAAATCTTCTAAACGGTACATTTTATATAAATACATTCTATTAGTAATAATATTGGTATGGATATATCTAACTATACAAACTACATTTGTGAGATGGGAATACACCTTTAAAGGGGTTGTCTCATCTCACTGTTACTAAGGCGGGATGAGACACAGTCCCGACTACCTCCCAGCCGGGAAACAGCAGAGTGTTCCGGCATAAGAGCTACAGAAACAGCATAGCACAGCAAGCTATGCTGTTTCCCTGACTCAGAAACCGTATAGCTTGTTGTGCTATGCTGTTTCCGTAGCTCTCATGCACCGCAATGGGAGCTACAGAAATGGCCAACACAGAAGCGCTCTGCTGTTTCCCTGCCACCTGGTGGTCGGGACTGTGTCTCATCTCGCCTTAGTAACGGCAAGATGGGACAACCCCTATAATGTATACTGTATGAAAATAGATTGCGATATGCAGCGTGCCTCACCCTCCAGTCAGTCCGCTTAGTTTTCTGGGCTCTATGGCTTACTAGCCTCTTGCACATCTGTTCTCTCTGCTCCTCTTTACGCTGGAATATGATGCAACAGTTACTGGTCTGTACCAGTATAGTGGCTGTCCGGAGGATACATGATGTCAGCTCTCCTATATTTCCACCTATTTATTACCAAACACATTTCAGAACACATGTTGTTCCTTGATCCGTGGCTACAATT
This sequence comes from Rhinella marina, assembly GCA_900303285.1. Lineage (NCBI taxonomy): Eukaryota > Metazoa > Chordata > Amphibia > Anura > Bufonidae > Rhinella > Rhinella marina. The sequence continues at coordinate 51,109 of ONZH01029937.1, read as the reverse complement.
ATATACTTATATATTATATTGTACTGTATCTTTTATAGGAGACCAGAGTACGTATTAAGAACTGGACTAGACTGCAGATCTCTCTCTCTCTGACTCTCTATGCTGTATGCATACTGTAAATAATGTATGTTTTTTCATTTGCTCCTAATACCTCTAACAATGCATATTTATGCCCCCAATATCGTTTTTCCATGTCTTTTTTTTGCCTTCCCCTGGATCAACTTGTAGGAAAACAGGCTGAACTGGATGGACAGATGTCTTTTTTTCGGCCTTACAAACTATGTTACTATGTTACTATGAATATCTGTTTTCCATCTATGTGCTTTCCTTCTCTTCCCTCTCTAAGCATCAGAGCAACATAGCATGAATGTTTACATCCAGCCAGGGGGGTGTAACTAGAAATCATTAGGGCCCCATATGAAAAATCTGGCCCCCCTACCATGTTTCTAGCCCCTCCGGCTACATACACTAAAATACATCAATACTTAATATATATATATACACTAACAGAAGGACCCAGCTTCACCTGGGTATATGTCATCTATTTCATTTAATGTTTCTGTGTGTCGTTGCAGACAGAAACTTAATGCAGCTGACAGAAGTTGATTTTTACCTTCATTTTTTCAATCCCCATTGGCTGTGGAGTGGGAGGGGGCGTGACCTGACCGGGTCGGGGGAGTGGTTTAGCAGGACCTTGGGGGAAGGGGGGTGCTTTTAAGTCCTTCTTTTCAGGGTGGCCTGAATTACAGGTCAATGCCATGGAAATTTATGAGGAAACACAGTGGGTAGCAGTGGAAGAAAACATTACTTCGCATGGGTATATTTAATCTATTTCATTTAATGTTTGTGTGTGTTGTTGCAGAGAGAAAGTCATCCTCCCTACCACCCCTGCAGCTGACAGAAGTTGATTTTTACCTTCAATTTTTCAATCCTCGTTGGCTGCGGAGTGGGAGGGGACGTGGCCTGACCGAGTCGGGGGCGTGACTTAGCGAGACTTAGTCTCTAATATTAGTCTATTTCCTCTAATGTTTCTGTGTGTCATTGCAGAGAGAAAGTCAATGCAGCTAACATAAGTTGAGTTTTTATCTTCATTTTTTCAATCCCCATTGGCTGCGGAGTGGGAGGAGGCATGACCTGACCGGCGGCGTGGTTTAGCGAGACCTTGGGGGGCTTGCTTTTAAGTTCTTCTTTTAAGGGTGGCCTGAATTACAGGTCGATACCATGGTAATTTATGGGGACACGCAATGGGTAGCAGTGGAAGAAAACATCTTTTATTACTACTGAACGGTCATATTCTAAAATTAGTCTATTTCATATAATGTTTCTGTGTGTTGTTGCAGAGAGAAATTTACCCTCCCACCCCTGCAGCTGACAGAAGTTGATTTTTACCTTCATTTTTTCAATTCCCATTGGCTGCGGAGTGGGAGGGGGCGTGGCCTGACAGAGTCGGGGGTGTGGCTTAGTGAGACCTGGGGCAGGGGTTTTAAGTCCTTCTTTTAAGGGGGGCTTTAATTACAGGTCGATGCCATGGTAATTTATGAGGACACGCAATGTGTAGCAGTGGAAGAAAACATCGCTTCGCATGGGTGTATTTAATCTATTTCATTTAATGTTTGTGTGTGTCATTGCAGAAAGAAAGTCAACCTCCCACCCATCCCTGCAGCTGACAGAAGTGGATTTATACCTTTATTTTTTCAATCCCTGTTGGCTGTGGAGTGTGAGGGGGCGTGGCCTGACTGAGTCGGGGGTGTGACTTAGCGAGACCTGGGGTGGGGGTCTTAAGTCCTTCTTTTGAGGGTGGCATGAAATACAGGTCTATGCCATGGTATTTTATGAGGACACACAATGGATAGCAGTGGAAGAAAACATATTTTATTACTACTGAACGGTCTTAGTCTAAAATTAGTCTAAAACATAACTTATATTTATGGTAACTTGAATATCCCATTAACAGTGTCATCCACAGCGCTCTGCCCCTTTAAAGCAGTGAATAGAAATGGCTGTGTTGTTACCTGAGCTCCTCAGCTGGCTGCTAATTACCTGGCTGTGTTGTTATGGAAACTTGCCCTCCCTGTGTGTGTCTGTGCAGAGAATGATAGTTGAGGTTTGAAAGCAAAGCTCCCAGGCTAATATTGGCTAATGCAGGTCATATTTTCGGAATATCTCGGGAATGGTATATCCTAGAGAGCTGAGACCTGGTCTAAAACCTTCCCGGACACCTGATGTACCTGTGTGACGAATTTGGTGAAAATCGGTCCAGTAGTTTGGTCGCGCATAGAGAACAGACAGACAGACAGACGGACAGACGGACAGAAACTCATTTTTATAATATTAAGATATATATATATATATATATGGAGTGCAGTGGAATTTTTTGTTTTAAATATATATATATATATATATATATATATATATATACAGGGTAGGCCATTTATATGGATACACCTAAATAAAGTGGGAATGGTTGGTGATATTAACTTCCTGTTTGTGGCACATTAGTATATGGGAGGGGGAAATCTTTTCAAGATGGGTGGTGACCATGGCGGCCATTTTGAAGTCAGCCATTTTGGATCCAACTTTAGTTTTTTCAATGGGAAGAGGGTCATGTGACACAGCAAACTTTTTGAGAATTTCACAAGGAAAACAATGGTGTGCTTGGTTTTAATGTAACTTTATCCTTTTATGAGTTATTTACAAGTTTCTGACCACTTATAAAATGTGTTCAAAGTTCTGCCCATTGTGTTGGATTGTCAATGCAACCCTCTTCTCCACTCTTCACACACTGATAGCAATACCGCAGAAGAAATGCTAGCAAAGGCTTCCAGTATCCATAGTTTCACATCTCGTATCTTCACAGCATAGATAACTGCCTTCAGATGACCCCCAAAGATAAAAGTCTAAGGGGGTCAGATCGGGAGACCTTGGGGGCCATTCAACTGGCCCACGACGACCAATCCACTTTCCAGGAAACTGTTAATCTAGGAATGCTCGGACCTGACACCCATAATGTGGTGGTGCACCATCTTGCTGGAGAAACTCAGGGAACGTGCCAGCTTCAGTGCATAAAGAGGGAAACACATCATTATGTAGCAATTTCACATATCCAGTGGCCTTGAGGTTTCCATTGATGAAGAATGGCCCCACTATCTTTGTACCCCATATACCACACCATACCATCAATGTTAGTGTTCCAACAGTCTTGGAGGGATCTATCCAATATGGGTTAGTGTCAGACCAATAGTGGTGGTTTTGTTTGTTAACTTCACCATTCAAATAAAAGTTTGCCATTCTCCAGTGACATGCGACGAGTGTTACGCTGTGGGCTCTTGCTGAATGAAGATAGGACAGCCACTGATGTTTCTTCATTAGTGAAAGTTTTCATGCGTCCACATTTTGGTAAATCCAACACTGAACCAGTTTCACGAAACTTGACAAGCAGTTTGCTAACTGTAGCATGGGAGATGGGTGGTCTCGTAGGGTGTCTTGCATTGAAATCTGCTGCAATGACCCGGGTACTGCTTTCACCAGACATCAACACAATTTCTATCCACTCCTCACGTGTTAACCTCTGCAACATGTCAATGGCTATAAACAAAGAGAAGCTTGTAAATAACTCATGAAAGAATAAAGTAACGTTAAAACCAAGCACACCATTGTTTTTCTTGTGAAATTCTCAATAAGTTTGATGTGTCACTCTTCCCATTGAAAAAACTAAAGTTGGATCCAAAATGGCCGACTTCAAAATGGCCGCAATGGTCACCACCCATCTTGAAAAGATTTCCCCCTCCCATATACTAATGTGCCACAAACAGGAAGTTAATATCACCAACGATTCCCATTTTATTTAGGTGTATCCATATAAATGTGTACCCTGTATAAACAGTGCCTTGTGAAAGTATTCGGCCCCCTGGAACTTTTCAACCTTTTTCCACATTTCAGGCTTCAAACAAAAAGATATAACATTTAAAATTTTTGCTGAAGAATCAGCAACAAGTGGGTCACAATTGTGAACGAAATTTATTGGATCATTTAAACTTTTTTTGTAACAATAAAATTATTTGGCCCCTTTGCATTAATACTTTGTTGCGCCACCTTTTGCTGCGATTACAGCTGCAAGTCTGATAGAATATTTTGTTCTATCAGTTTTCCACATCTAGAGACTGAAATTCTTGCCCATTCTTCCTTGCAAAACAGCTCGAGCTCTTTGAGTTTGGATGGAGAGTGTTTGTGAACAGCAGTTTTCAGCTCTTTCCACATATTCTCAATTGGATTCAGGTATGGACTTTGACTTGGCCATTCTAAGACCTGGATATGTTTATTTTTGAACCATTCCATTGTAGATTTTGCTTTATGTTTGGGATCATTGTCTTGTTGGAAGATAAATCTCCGTCCTACTCTCAAGTCTTTTGCAGACTCCAACAGGTTTTCATCCAGAATGGTCCTGTATTTGGCTACATCCACATTCCCATCAATTTTAACCATTTTCCCTGTCCCTGCTGATGAAAAGCAGGCCCAAACCATGATGCTGCCACCACCATGTTTGACAGTGGGGATGGTGTGTTCAGGGTGATGAGCTGTGTTGCTTTTATGCCAAACATATTGTTTCATCGATTTGGTTTCATCTGACCAGAGCACCTTCTTCCACATGTTTGGTGTGTCTCCCAGGTGGCCTGTGGCAAACTGTAAACAAGACTTTTTATGGATATCTTTGAGAAATGGCTTTCTTCTTGCCACTCTTCCATAAAGGCCAGATTTGTGAAGTGTTCGACTTATTGTTGTCCTATGGACAGACTCTCCCACCTAAGCTATAGATCTCTGCAGTTCATCCAGAGTGATCATGGGCCTCTTGGCTGCATCTCTGGTCAGTCTTATCCTTGTTTGAGATGAAAGTTTAGAGGGACGGCTGGGTCTTGGTAGATTTTCAGTGGTCTGATACTCCTTCCATTTCAATATGATCTCTTGCACAGTGCTCCTTTGGATGTTTAAAGCTTGGGAAATCTTTTGGTATCCAAATCCGGCTTTAAACTTCTCCACAACAGTATCACGAACCTGCCTGGTGTGTTCCTTGGTATTCATGATGCTCTCTGTGCTTTAAACAGAACCCTGATTCCACCTGACACCCAGGTGGATTCTATTTATCTTCATCAGTCATTTAGGACAACATTGGATCATTCAGAGATCCTCAATGAACTTCTGGAGTGAGTTTTCTGAACTGAAAGTAAATGAGTTGAATTATTTTGAACCCCCAACTTTTCAGTTTTATTTTTACAAAAAAAGTTTAAATGATCCAATAAATTTCGTTCCACTTCACAATTGTGACCCACTTGTTGATTCTTCACCAAAAATTTAAAATGTTATATCTTTTTGTTTGAAGCCTGAAATGTGGCAAAAGGTTGAAAAGTTCCAGGGGGGCGAATACTTTCGCAAGGCACTGTATACAGTATTTTACAAAAGTGAGTACACTCCTCACATTTTTGTAAATATGTTATATCTTTTCATGGGATACCACTGAAGATAAAACACTTTGATACAATGTAAAGTAGTCAGTGTACAGCTTGTATAACAGTGTAAATTTAGTGTGTCCTCAAAATAACTCAACACACAGCCATTACTGTATAAACCGCTGGCAACAAAAGTGAGTACACCCCTAAGTGAAAATTGCCAAATTCTGCCCAAAGTGTCAATATTTTGTGTGCCTACCATTATTTTCCTGCACTGCCTTAGCTCTCTTGGGCATGGAGTTCACTAGAGCATTACAGGCCACCACTGGAATCCTCTTCTACTCCTCCATGACGACATCACGGAGCTGGTGGATGTTAGAGACCTTGCGCTCCTCCACTTTCTGTTTGAGGATGCTCCACAGGTGCTAAATGGGATTTAGGTCTTGAGACATGCTTGACCAGTCAAGCACCTTTACCCTCAACTTCTTTAGCAAGGCAGTGGTCGTCTTGGAGGTGTGTTTGTGGTCATTATCATGTTGGAATACTGCCCTGGAATACTGTCCTGTGGCCCAATTTCCGAAGGGAGGGGATCATATTCTGCTTCAGTATGTCACAGTACATATTGGCATTCATGGTTCCCTTAATGAACTGTATCTCCCCACAGCCGGCAGCACTTATGTAGCCCCAAACCATGAAACTCCTACCACCATGCTTGACTGCAGACAAGACACACTTGTCTTCGTACTCCTCACCTGGTTGCCCCCACACACGCTTGACACCATCTGAACCAAATATGTTTATCTTGGTCTCATCAGACCACAGGACATGTTTCCAGTAATCCATGTCCTTAGTCTGCTTGTCTTCAGCAAACTGTTCCCGAGCTTTCTCGTGCATCATCTTTAGAAGAGGCTTCCTTTTGGGACGACAGCCATGCAGAAATGACACTGAGCACGTGCACTAAACTTCTTTTGTCGACCATGGCGAAACTTGTTCTGAGTGAAACCTGTCTTGTTAAACTGCTGTATGTTCTTGGCCACCATGCTGCAGCTCAGTTTCAGGGTGTTGACAATCTTCTTATAGCCAAACCATCTTTATGTAGAGCAACAATTATTTTTTTCAGCTCCTCAGATAATTCTTTACCATGAGAGGCCATGTTGAACTTCCAAGGACCAGTATGAGAGAGTGTGAGAGGGATAACACCAAATTTAACACACCTGCTCCCCATTCACACCTGATACCTTGTAACACTAACGAGTCACATGACATTGGGGAGGGAAAATGGCTAATTGGGCACAATTTGGCCATTTTTACTTAGAGGTGTACTCACTTTTGTTGCTAATGGTTTAGGCATTAATGGCTGAGGTGTACTCACTTTTGTTGCTAATGGTTTAGGCATTAATGGCTGTGGGTTGAGTTATTAGGGGTGTACTCACTTTTGTCAGATACTATAAATATATATCTAAATGCACATCATGAAGGTTTTCCTTACAGGTCATCATACAGATAGAAATACAGAAATACATAAAAGTAACATAAGCAATACAAACACACTTAAACATTTCAAAGAATAATAATACATAAATAAATTCATATATTCACTAGAATGTTCACTCAATTTACTGTAATATCTTGAATATATGAATTTATTTATGCATTATTATTCTTAGTAATATTTAAAGGGAACCTGTCATCTCCGAAACACCCCCTGAACTAGAGTAAGCGGTGTATAGTGTAAGTGATGCTGAATCCGAATATGTAAGTTTTATCTTCATACTCACTTCCATTCCAACGCTGTGCTCCCACAAACCTGCAGTAAAATGCACTTACTGGACTCTTCTTTGAGTCCTCTCCATTATGTGAGTGAGCACTGGAGTCCAGTGAGTGCATTTTACTGCAGGTTTGTGGGAGCACAGAGTCAGAATGGAAGTGAGTATGAAGATAAAAATTACATAACCGGACTCAACATCACTTACACTATACACCACTTATTCTAGTTCATGGGGTGTTTTGGAGATGACAGGTTCCCTTTAAGTTTATGTGTATTGCTTATGTTACTCTTATGTCTTTCTGTATTTGTATCTGTATGATTCTTATGAAGTAGGGAAAGAAAAAGAGAACGAGAGAAAGAAATCTGCAGTCAAGTCCCGAAAAAAAGACTTTTTCGCCCCTTGTGAGAATATATATATATATATATATATATATATATATATATATATATATATATGAAAAAAGGCAGCACTCCCTAAAATAAAATCAAGAACATTTATTTACCAAAGGTGAGACACGCGACGTTTCGGCTCTAAACAGGAGCCTTTCCCAAGCTTGAGAAAGGCTCCTGTTTAGAGCCGAAACGTCGTGTGTCTCACCTTTGGTAAATAAATCTTCTTGATTTTATTTTGGAGAGTGCTGCCTTTTTCTTCATTATTTATGATCATGGTCAGATCATAGGCTTTGCACCTCCCTTGCACTTGTTTCTTGTGCTGCCATTTTTCTTTAATACATATATATATATATATATATATATATATATATATATATATATAAAACCACCGATGAAGGAAAAAGATGGGCTCAGAAACGCGTTTGGAAATAAATAGGCGGAAACATAGGTGAACCAATATCACGTATTTTAACAATAGCTACTGTACTGATACAGCCTGCTAACTGTTGCAATACATTGCACCACAAAAGTAAAGAGGATCTCAGAGAACAGCATCTGGATTAACAAAGCGTGCATGAGTGAAGACTACCAGCGCAAAGCAGGAGGCTGGCGAAACACAGAGCTCAGCAAACCAAGCGGACTGACAAGGAGGGTGACATGTGCTGCTTAGTGCAATCTATTTTCTTACAGTACTCATGAAGCTGTGAAGCATGCTCTATGCACAATCTATTTTCTTCAGAAAGCAAATAAATCTTTGGTTCCCAAAAGGAGAAATTTTTCCATGAGGTCAATATTATCCAGTAGAATTGATTTATTTTGTTAAAATCTTATGAGTTTCAGGGTACATGAAAACCCTTTTGTTAAATATCAATAGCAAGCATAAACATTCATACAAAGTTAGAGAACTAAATAGGTAAAAAGGATACCAATCCTACCCGGGGTGGGCTATGTACGGTGACTGGAAGCAATTAAAAACTTGAAGGTTAACATACATCAATTTTAAAGGGTTTCTGTAATCAGAATTAACCTTCTTAAACCTGCTGACATTAGCGATATGCTAATGTCAGCAGACCCTAACTCTGGTATTATTATGTTTATTGGGGGTCCCCTTACTGTGATAATCTTTTGTTATATGTAAATGAGCCTCTAGGAGCAGGGAGGGCGTTGCTCCTGCTCCTAGAGGCTCCGTTCTCATATCTACTTTTACGCCCTGCTGTCCTTGATTGACAGGGCCAGGCAGCGTTGTCTCCTGTTGCCGGCCCTGTGTGCTGCACAGCGCATGCGGGAGATTTCCCCGGCTGGCCGGAGAAGACGAGCGCTGGCCCTGTCAATCAAGGATAGCGGGCATGGAAGGAGGTATGAGAACGGAGCCTCTAGGAGCAGGGGCAACGCCCCCTCCCCTGCTCCTAGAGGCTCATTTACATATTACAAAAGTAGGATTATCACAGTAAGGGGGCCCTCAATAAACATAATAATACCAGAGTTAGGGTCTGCTGACATTAGCATATCACTAATGTCAGCAGGTTTAAGAGGGTTAAATCTGATGACAAAAACCCTTTAAATGTAGCTACTTAGTTAAATATATGATTGGTACCTATATGTTGTTGAAGTAGATTATTTATTAAAATGGCCTGTGTAACAAAAAAACAGTGGTACGCCTGGACTAGATTGGTATATATAGTGTGGTCGTTACTGGTATGGGGCTGTGTAGCACCAAAGAATAGGGGAAGAAAGCCAGAGTGGGTCTGCTCCGGATTGTCAGTGCATGCATATTTCAGAGAACATAGGTGTGCTGGGAGCAGTGGCGCACTGTGATTGTAAACAGCACTAAAGGAGTCTAAATTCATGTCTTATAATATAATTAAAAGGCAGTGGCGTAACTACAATAGCGGCAGACCATGCGACTGCTATGGAGCCCAGGGCAAGAGGGGGCCCAGTCTTAGTTGGGATCATCTCCTCTTCTACTGGAGGTGAAAACTTGGTCAGGACTTTGTCCTCTAAAGTAACAACTGTTAGATTAGAAAATGAGGCAGTGGAATAAATGGCCCAAGGGTCATTGAAAGGGGTTTAGGCGGAAACCCTTCTGTACTGTGTGGGGGGCCTGGTTTGATCCTTGCTATGGGGCCCTTACTTCTCTATGTATGCCACTGTCAAAAGGTCTAAGCTTGTATCTAGTAGATTTTGGGTTTGAGAATGAATGATTTGAATGAATTTTTGACTAATCATGAAATGATTATTTGGACCAGAACCTATCTTCTTATGAACAGGTGAGATATTATCAGAAAAAATATAAAATAAAATAAGTCTTTTTTAAGGTATACAGGTGGGGGAGGAGTCCAAAAATACAACTGTACTAAATATATAAAACTGCCTGCAGAGCGAATAGAAATGAAAATGTAAAACTGCACATCAAAATTAAAAATATATAAAATTGGAGACTATAAATCATAGGTGCCAACATTCATGATTTAAAGTGACTTTGTGCTGATATATAACTGATGTTTGAACATGTGCTTTTTCAGAAAGGACTGTGTAACAATTGTATTAACAAAACCAAAAAAATTCTAGAGCTTCATTTCAGACCAAAGGGAGAATTTTTATTTTGCTGAAATATCCATTTCACATTGTTTTAGAGTATGGACTCTATCATGTACATTCTCCCTAATCTGTCCATTTATTGTTGCTGAAAAGGATATTTCTGGACATGTTTCTGGGTGCCTAGAAGCACTATGCTTTGAAAACCTTCACTGTATTGCTCCTGTGTTTGTTCACTTATGCTCTAAAGCCAGGGTGCCAAACAACGATAACTCCAGACATACCTGGACAGCCTACAGCTATTAGTGCATGCTGGGAGTTGTAGTTTTGCAACAGCTGGAGGGCCTCAGGTTGAGCATCCCTGCTCTAAAGGTTTAAGTTGGGTGCTCCATATATTGCAAACATCAGTTACATTCTAGAAGGATGGTCTGCTGTCCATTCTACACTTTATCTCTTGTTTGTGGACACATGAAGAGTTATCTGTCATGCTGGCACAGCATTAGCATTTTAGTGCCTGTAAATGTACTGTATGAACCATTCAGCAAAGTAGAGTTAGGCTACTTTCACACTAGCGTTTTAAAATTCCGGTATTGAGTTCCGTCATAGGGGCTCAATACCGGAATAAAACGGTTCAGTTTTGTCCCCATTCATTGTCAATGGGGACAAAACTGAACTGAAGACAACGGAATGCTCCTGAAAGCATTCCGTTCCGTCTTCAGACCAGAGAACAAACCGCAGCATGCCGCGGTTTGCTCTCCGGTCCAGGCATCCGCACCAAGACGGATCCGGAATGACCCCCAATGCAAGTCAATGGGGACGGATCCGTCTGGTGTGACCATAATGGTAACCGGATCCGCCCTCCATTGACTTTCAATGGAGTTCATTACTGATCCGGCTACACATAGACACATACAGACACAGACATACACATAAACATACACACACATATAGACATACAAACACACATACATACTTACATGCTCCCGGCAGGTCTTCGGAGCGTCGGAGGGACAGGACGGCAAGCACAGATGACAATTCCACCAGGCGCCCAGCAGAGGGCGCTGTGGGGAATCGTCACCTGTGCGAGCCGTCCTGTCCCTCCGACGCTCCGAAGACCTGCCGGGAGCATGTAAGTATGTATGTGTGTTTGTATGTCTATATGTGTGTGTATGTTTATGTGTATGTATGTACTGTGTGACATGTTTGGGGCCGGAGCGCGGTTCCGGCTCCACACATGTCACTGCGGCAGGCCTGATCCGGCAGCATCCTTCACCTGCCGGATCAGGCCTGCCGCCAGTGCGAAAGTAGTCTTAACTGATAGAGTTTTATCTGTTTTGCTTTATTTGGATATTATCTTGCTTGGGGCTAGGAAGGTTTTTAGAGTTCTAGCTTTTCTGAAAGTTCTCTTTGGTTTTGGCAGAATGATTTTACATATAAACATATCATTTAATTAAATGCCAATGTTTGGTCAGAATTCCTTTCGTCTCTCCATGGGACTGGTTATAATGAAATTGAATTGGAGATTTTTAATGTCTTTCACTGATTTATTTAAGCATTGGCAACAGCATTTCTGATTTACAGTAACGGGCTTACTTTTTCGCAAGCATCCTCAATGACTTTTTAAGGATAGTTATACCCTTAAATATTCTTTTCATCATGTTACTCTGCGATTTGACATCGAAGGTGCAGTTTTGTCTCAAGCGTCTGAACTGCCCGTATGGGGCATTGCTTAAAATGACAGCTTTTGAAAATTAGTAGACTATTGCTGTCAACTGTCAAAAAAAAAAAGTCACTATTTTATCTCTCTCTGCTGATTGAACTAAATCCGAATAATTAATTTCAGCGGGACAAAAATTCTCTGTAAATGATAAACCATAGTTATTGCTATTAAGATGTTAAACAAAATCCTTCTCTTGTTCTCTCCTGATAAATAGTAAGTTGTCAAAACTTTTTTTAAAATGTGATGTTTTGGGTCCATTGGTGTGAGTTCTGAACGTGATTAGATTACTTTTATAATCATCCAAATACAAATGTTGCAAATTTTGTCCCTGTTTATCTTGTAGAATACTGTATATCAGACACACAACTCAAGCCTTTAGAACGAGTGAACAAACACAGGAGCAATATTGAAAATAAGGGGCACATTTATTAAGCCCCTGCTCTGGCGGTGGATCCACCAGAGTTAAGAAGAGGCGCCAGCCTCTCCATAACTTCAACGCATCCAGCGTCAGTTCTAAATGTAAGACAGCTTGTGAGCTTACATTTACCATAAAACAGGCATAGAAAATGATGAATGAGACAGGCCTACCAGCCCGCCCCTTCCACGCCGTGAGCAGAGCAAAGTCACAGATATCGGTACAACTAACCTTTGCATCACCATCTGCGCCTGAAACAATTTGGACATATTTCAGCTTAGTAAATGACCCCTAAGTTTTTAAAACATAGTGGGCACATTTATTTAAGACCGTCGCTTTAGACGGCTGTCTTAATAAACCCCTAAGCTGGTGGTGGTTCTGCTGAAGTTAGTACAGTGTGCTTCCGTGGTGTTTCTGGCCGTGCCTCTGCACCGCAAAAAAGTAGTGCATGCACTACTTTTTTGCGGTGCGGACCGTCGGATGCGGATCGCGGACCCCATTCAAGTGAATGGATCCGCAATCCGCAGGGGCGGACTGGGAACTTAAAGTGGCCCAGGAAAAATTACTAAAAGTGGCCCCTTTTTGTAGTCTGGTCCAAACTGATGGAAGGCAGGGCCAGCAATACCACATTGTGGCATATTATACCACCCCAACAGAGCCAAATACAACAGTCCATCACAAAATACTGCCAGCAGCATAAAATACAACCCCAAAAACTTCCACTGGACGGCTGTGAGGAGGGCCCAGGCGGCCCTCTGGGCATCGGCCCACCGGGAAACTTCCCTGTAAGGTCTATGGCCAATCCGCCCCTGGCAATCCGAATGCGGCGGCCCCACTGTCAGTGCCTATGAATTGTGGACAGCAAATTGCGGTCCACAGCACGGGCACTGACAGCACACGTTCATGTGCAAGAGCCCTAAGCCTGAAACAGGCATAGAAAATGGTAAATGAGGCAGGTCTGTCGGCACATCCCCTTCCCCACCCACACCACGTCCATTTTTTTAGACCTGGTGTGAGCAAGAAGAAGTCACAGATTATATAGTCATATTTCAGATTAATAAATGACCCCCAGTGTATCTAGGCATTCAGTCATGTGCCCAGAAGTGTCCTTTTCAGCAACAGGCTGGGGAGAATGTACATGATAGATTACATACTCAATGTAAAACCAAAATGTATTGGATATATAATCTAAATATAATTTGCCCCTTTGGTCTCAATGAAGCCCTAGAAAAGGTTTAAATACAATTAGTGCACAGTCCTTTCTGCACACATTCAAACATCAATTATAAATCATCACAAGGTCACTTTTAGTGTTGAGCGAAGCGAACCATTCGAAGTGGAATTCGGTCAGAAGTTTAGAAAAACTTTGATTCCAAACAGATCTGAATCTTCCATTCTGATGCTGCACTCCCACAAACATGCAGTAAAATGCACTCAGTGGACTCCAGTGTTCACTCCCATAATGGACAGGACTCAAAGAAGAGTCCTCTCAATGTATTTTACTGCTGGTTTGTGGGAGCACAGCGTTGGAATGGAAGTGAGTATGAAGATAAAACTTACATATTCGGATTCAGCATCACTTACACTATTCACCACTTACTCTAGTTCAGGGGGTGTTTCGGAGATGACAGGTTCCCTTTAAACCATGAATTTTGAAACCTATGATTTATATTATCCAATATATATTCTATTCTATTTATATTATCCTATATATATTTTTAATATGCACTATATTTTCTTCTTGAAATTTAATTATACCTTGCCATTCACAAGAACAAGGGGCGCCACAATCTTACATTAGTTGGGGGTAAGATCATGAGCAATGTCAAGAAATATTATTTTACTGAAAGAGTGGTTGAAGCTTGGAACAACCTTTTTTATTCGCTCTGCAGGCAGTATTTTATATTTAGTACAGTAGTATTTTTGGACTCCTTCCCCACTTTCATACCTTAAAAACGACTGATTTAATATTTTCCTGTTGTAATACCACCTGCTCCAAACCAAATAATTATTTTTAATCTTAAAAATGTAATACCTTGTCATTAGAGATGAGCGAATCATGCAAAATTTTATTCGCCGAACATTCGCCAAACTTTTCCTAAGATTCGTATATTCGACGAATAGATTTGTTGAATTTGCGTACAAAATATACGTAATCATATGGCTTTTATCGAACATTTGCGCACTAATAACGAACGTTCAGGTAAAAAGGTACGCAACCTCTCTGAACACGTACGCATAAGCGTACAAAGTGTGTACGAAAATAACGGGCTTTGCTGGAGAGGAATGGTGGAGCAGGAGGAATGCTCTGAGTCTGACCCCTGGCTTCATATGGATACTGTATCAGCAGATGACAGCAGATCATCCGGCTGAGACTGAGATGAGCGTGCCATCCATTCCACTACCTCATCCACTTTCTCCTCCACTACAATTTTGCGCCTAGGTGGGTTAGCCTGGTGGAACAACGGCCAAGTATTGCGAATACTAATAGTAGATGCTCCGCCTACAGGTCCTTTGGAACTTCTGCCCTGTGCCACCTTCTCCTTTTTTTTTACTACTACTACTGTACAGTACACTACATAATTGTTCACTGGACTGGAGTACATATAACTGAGAAATAACGTATTCCATAGACTGACGCTACTGTACAGTACACTATTGTACTGTACAGTACACAATTGTTCACTGGACTGTAGTGTATAGAAATGATAAAAAAAACTTATTCCCTAGACTGCACTACAGACCCCAGCAAGCCAAGGTACAGCAGCAGCACCAGCAGCAGCAAAAATGAGTACTGAGAGGACTTTGATCAATTTCTTTTGGGTCTGTGTGGACCACGTGCTGTCCCTTCTACCACCAGTCGCTGTGCACAGCGTGCAGCCAAGATGGCGGTCCCGGCCAGCAGCCAGGAGGAGACCCAAAAAAAAAGGTGCTTGTAGCCCTTAGAAGGGCTGTTGAGTTCTTTGTGGATGATTCCTGCCTAACCACATTCTAATTTCACGCCCTAAAAGTGTGCAGCCAAGATGGCGGTAGCTGCACTACAAGTCCCAGCCAGCAGTAAGGAGGAGACAAAAAAAAAATGGTGCTTGTAGCCCTTAGAAGGGCTGTTGGGTTCTTTGAGCATGATTCCTGCCTAACCAACATCTAAATTCAGGCCCTAACACTCTCCCTGACAGACAGCAGCTCTATCCCTAATCTCATCCAGGCGGCGTCTGATGCGAGCAGCGCAGGACCAGATTCTTATATTCCCAGGTCATCTGATCTGGCCAGCCAATCCCTGCTATCGACTTGTAGGGGCCCCACGTGATGCTAGGAGGTACCAAAGACTCTCCTGCATGTTGATTGGCTGAGAAAAGGCACCTAACATGTAGGAAGATTAAGATGCCATTTCCTCGAGGATCGCGATATGCTCACCCGAGTAGCGAGCATATGCAAATACCCTAATGCTCGAACGAGCACCAAGCTCGGACGAGTATGTTCGCTCATCTCTACACAACAATAAATTTTACTTGTGATTGATTTGTTTTGGCGTGTTGGGGTTTCATCTTGTGATGTTTACATTGAATTAGTATTTTTACTATACCCTTATTTTTATTTTACGTCCTATTACATTAAACTGCTTGCTGGCATATAACTAGAAATTAATAGAGATGAGCGAGTAGTGTTCGATCGAGCCGGTATTCGATCGAATACCACGCTATTCGGCATACTCGATTTCGATCGAGTATAACGGCGATGGCGCACTTAGAATTCGTTTCCCCTCCCACCTTCCCTGGCGCTCTTTTTCCACCAATCACCATGCAGGGGGGGTATGACAGGCCCGCGGAGCACGCTGGCAGCGCGAAAACGGCGTCTACATGGATTGGCTGGAAAAACCACGTGACCTCGAATATTAATAACTCAGGTCTTCCTGCTCGTTCGCATATGCTGCGTGAACTTAGTCAGGGACAGAGGCTGGAGAAGGGAGAGATAGGTTTTAGCTGTTGGACAGGCAGGAGCGTGATTAAAAGCCCTTATCAGGGCTACTATAGTGCAGTACAGTGATAGCTTTACTACCATATACACTCTGCAGAGAACGGCTGCTGTATTCAGGGATAGCTGCTGGAGTAGGGACAGAGAGAGGCATTAGTGGTGTATTAGGTGCTCTGCTACATACCAAACTATATTTGGCACTACTGTTCTGCGTTCTTTTTGGCTGCAAAACCCTGTTATATACCTAGTGTGTATATGCACCATCTGATCTTCTGGCAGTATACAACTGTGTACATTTTTTTTTTTTTAATACAGTTTCTTTGGCTCTAGTGTTCTGGGTTCTGTGTGCCTGCAATACCCTTTTTGTATACCAGGTGTAAATACCCACCGTCTGACCTGTTAGTACACGGCTGTGTACTCAGTCATATTTAAAAAAAAGTCCTGTTATTTGGCACCTGTATTGTGCGTTCTGCGTGCCTGCAAAACTCTTTTATATACGTGCTGTTAATACCCACCGTCTGACCTGTTAGTACACGGCTGTGTAATCAGACATATTTAAAAAAAGGCCTTTTATTTGGCACCTGTATTGTGCGTTCTGCGTGCCTGCAAAACTCTTTTATATACGTGGTGTTAATACACACCGTCTGACCTGGTAGTATACGGCTGTGTACGCTAAATATTGCAACCAAAAAAAAAAAATGCGGAGGGCTAGCGGAATCGGACGTGGACGTGGACGAGGACGGGGGCGAGGAAATGCTGTTGGGGGCCTTGTTGAAGCCAGTGGGGATACAATGCGTGCTGGTGAGGGGCAGCCAGGATTCCGCTCATCCAGAATCCCTGCCTTTATGGGACAGTTAAGCAGGGGGCGGGTTACACCGCTGTTGAGGCCTGAGCAGTGTGAACAGGTGGTGCAATGGATAGCCGATAGCGCTTCCACACAGTTGTCCACCAGCCAGTCATCCACACAGTCTGTCTCTGACCCTCCTTCCTCCACACCTGGCCAACAGAGTCACCCCACCCTTGACCCCTCCCAGGAGCTCTTTTCGGGTCCTTTTTCAGATGTGCCGGAAGAATCCCTGGAGCTACCAGAGGAATGTGTTTGTAGTGATGCCCAACCACTTGAGTATTCACCATCTCCTGCTGATGTGGACCCTGAACCAGCATCTGTTATCATGAGCGATGATGATGATGAGACGCAGTTGCCATCAAGGGAGGCTGTTGGAATGTCCAGTGGGCAGGAGGAGGAGCAGAGTGAGGAAGTGGAAGAGGAGGTGGTGGATGACGAAATGACCGACCCCACTTGGCCAGGGGTGATGTCCAGCGGGGAAAGCAGTGGAGAGGTGGTGGTCTGCGCAGCACCGAAAAAGGCAGCAAGAGGCAGAGGGATGTCCACAGGCAGAAGGATGTCCACAGGCAGAGGGATGTCCACAGGCAGAGGACAGTCCAGACAGAGAAGTGAGGCCACAGCCAGCAGGGCCGAAGCTGTTCCTGGCAGCAGGCAGTCACGCGAAGCTCCACCATCGAGGCCTCGTACTTCTGTGGTGTGGAGATTTTTTAATGTTTGTGCGGATGACAAACTGAGCGCGGTTTGCACACTCTGCCACTCAAAACTGAGTAGGGGCTCTGAGAAGAGCAATATGACCACCTCAGGCATGCGGCGTCACTTGGAAGTCAAGCACTGGGCTGAGTGGGAGAGAGCAAACGCAATACAACCTGCGCAAGGTCTTCCTGCCACTGCCTCTTCCCCTTTGTTGTGTGCTGCCACTGCGGTCCAGACCTCCAGTCAGGACACCTCCACATCTGCCTCTGCCTCGACTACTTTGGGGCCTTCTCCTGCTGCCTCCCCTTCCCCCGCCTCTTCGCCTGCACCTTCACACTCCTCGTCCCATCAACTGTCCAACTCGCAGGCGTTCGACCGCAGGCGGAAGTACGCCTCGAGTCACCCCCAAGCCCAAGCCTTAAACTGCCACATCTCCAAACTGCTGGCCCTGGAGATGTTGCCGTTTAGGCTTGTGGAGACGCAGGCCTTCCGCGACCTGATGGCGGCTGCCGCACCTCGCTATTCCGTCCCCAGCCGCCACTACTTTTCCCGGAGTGCCGTCCCCGCCCTGCACCAGCACGTGTCGCGTAACATCAGGCGGGCCCTGAGGTACGCAGTCAGCGCAAAGGTCCACTTGACCACCGACTCGTGGACAAGCGCTTGCGGCCAGGGACGATACATCTCTTTGACGGCACACTGGGTGAATGTTGTGGAAGCGGGCACGGGGTCGCAAACAGAGACGGCCTACCTACCACCCCCGCCCAAGATTGCCAGCACGGGTTCTGATAAACCCCCCTCCTCCTCCTCCTCTGCCTTAACATCGCCCTCAGCCGCTAGCTGGAAGCGTTGCAGCACTGGCGCGGGGAGACGTCAGCAGGAGGTGCTTAAGCTCATCAGCTTGGGCGACAGGAAGCACAGCGCCCCAGAGGTGAGGGACGCCATATTGCAGCAGACGGAGATGTGGCTGTCGCCGCTGCAGCTAGGACCAGGCATGGTCGTGTGCGATAACGGCCATAACCTGGTGGCGGCTCTGGAGCTTGCCGAACTCAATCACGTACCATGCCTGGCCCACGTTTTTAATCTGGTAGTCCAAAAATTTCTAAAGACTTACCCCAACCTGGCAGAGCTACTGGTGAAAGTGTGGCGCTTGTGCGCTCACTTTCGGAAGTCAACTGTAGCTGCTGCTAGCTTAAAAAACTCCAGCAACGCCTCCATTTGCCTGAACATCGGCTGTTGTGCGACCTGCCGACTCGCTGGAATTCCACCTATTCCATGTTGGCCAGGGTGTGTGAGCAGCAGAGAGCATTGATGGAGTACCAGATTATGAATCCACGCGTGCCTCCAACTCAGCTCCCTCAGTTTGCCAACCACGAGTGGCCATGGATGGCAGACATATGCGATGTACTGCGTATCTTTGAGGAGTCCACCAAGAAGGTCAGCAGCGAGGACGCTATAGTGAGCGTAACCATCCCACTCCTATGCGTCCTTAAAGAATCGCTCATCGCAATAAGGGAGAACGCATTGCACGCAGAGGAGACGGGGGTAGGAGGAGACGCAACGGCGCTACACAGTCAGACCACACTTTTGTCTGCTTCTCGGTGGCAGTTGCAGGAGGAGGAGGAGGATGAGGAGGAGGAGGACGACGTGGAGGTGGCTGTGGAAGAGGAGGAGGATGCTGGCGGCGAGGGTAGCAGTCAGGCTGTGTGCGTCCCATTGGTTCAGCGCGGATGGGGCGGAGAGGAGGCGGAAGAGGAAGAGGAGGAAATGGCAAGTGATCCTTCTGGTGGGGGCAGTGACGTCATGCCTATTCAGAGTCTGGCACACATGGCTGACTTCATGCTGGGCTGCTTTTCCCGGGACACACGTCTTGTCCGGATAGTGGAGAACAAACTGTACTGGGTCTTCGTACTCCTGGACCCCCGGTATAAAGATAACGTCTCCTCTTTTATTCCGGTAGAGGAGAGGACGAATCGATTGCTGGAATACCAGAGGGAACTCGTGCAGAACATGATGGAGATTTTCCCACCCACCATCGCTGGCGGCAGAGAGGAGAGGGTCTCCCAGAGTCCCACAACATCGATCAGGCCCACAGCCACCAGGGGAACACTCTCCAAGGTGTGGGACACGTTCATGGCACCCCCTCGTGCAACTTCCATCACTGCGGGGCCCGCTATCAGCAGGAGGGACAAGTATCGGCGGATGTTGCGGGAGTACCTGGCAGACCGTACCCCTGTCCTCCCCTCGGCGTCCTACACTTACTGGGTCTCCAAGTTGGACACGTGGCTGGAACTGTCCCTGTACGCCTTGGAGGTGCTTGCCTGCCCTGCCGCCAGCGTGCTATCAGAAAGGGTGTTCAGCGCAGCCGGGGGCATTATAACCGATAAGCGCAGCCGCCTGTCAACCGACAGTGCCGACAGGCTGACGCTAATCAAAATGAACAGCAAGTGGATTGACCCGGACTTTGCTTCTCCAACAGTGGAAAGCAGCCAAAAGTGAAGTGCCATCTGTATGAAGTGCCATTTCCTCCTCCACCTCCTCCTCCTCCTCCTTAACCGCCGTAGAATTGCTCCGTAAAAAAAAAAAAAAAAATATTTATGGCTCACCTCTTGGGCCTACAAGCAATTTTTATCATGGCTCACCTCTTGGGCCTACAAGCAATTTTTATCATGGCTCACCTCTTGGGCCTACAAGCAATTTTTATCATGGCTCACCTCTTGGGCCTACAAGCAATTTTTATCATGGCTCACCTCTTGGGCCTACAAGCAATTTTTATCATGGCTCACCTCTTGGGCCTACAAACAATTTTTAAGAGGTCTCACCTCTTGGGCCTACAAACAATTTTTATTATGGCTCACCTCTTGGGCCTTAATACAATTTTTAAGAGGTCTCACCTCTTTGGCCTCCACTTAATTTTTTCGAGGGCTCACCTCTTGGGCCTCCATATAATTTTTTCGAGGGCTCACCTCAAGCTAACTTTGCGCACTCATTAAAATATTTTCACAACAAGGACCTAAGAGCCCTTGATGGGAGAGCTTTGTGTGGGGGCCTGTTATAGGGAAGAGATGCGACCCTGCAGGCTCTAGCCTGCCTTCTCCATGAGCCTCTGGCCAGCCCACGGCCTCTTCCTGCCTTTTGCGGTCCTACGCATCCCTCAACATCCCCACTGCTTTACCTGCTAGACATGACACTGGGCCAGGTCGGGTCACTGACTTCGTCATACTCAACCACCTCCTCTTACACTGCCTCACTTTGCTCCAACAGCCTCCCTTGCTGGCAACTGTGTCTCATCATCGTCCCTAATCATTTTACACTTTAGTGCCCGTTCCACACCACCATCAGCTAGAGATGGAGCTTGCTCCAGTGTTTGGGCATCAGAACAAACAAAATCCTCAGATAGCTCCTGCGATTCTTGCATGGGTGGGAACACTGGGTTGATAACATTGGGCAGGGTGGGAGGAAGGAGGGTCAGAGTGAGGTCCCTGCAGTTTCTGCAGGCTATCGACGAGACTGGACTTTGTGGACTTGACTGGGTGGTGGACAGATTTAACAAATCTAGAAGGAGAAGGAGGGGTTTGCCGAGCTGTCTGTAAGGGTTGCGTAAATCCAGACAGAACCAAGGCCCAAAACTTGGGTGGGGGTAGCAGGTTTGCCCGTCCCCGCCTCCACAACATTCACCCAGTGTGCTGTCAGGGAGATGTAGCATCCCCGGCCTCAAACCAAAGTGTTGGTGGTCAAATGGCCTTTTGCAGTAACCGTGTTACTCGGGCGTGGATGATGTTTTGGGACATGTGCCTGGGCAAGGCAGGGATGGCACAGAGGGAAAAATAGTGATGGCTTGATTGCTTTCCCCCTTGCCTATGCCATCTGTGGTTGTCATAGGCAACGTGATTTTAAGGGGTGCAGAATTTTATCTTCTTTTTTGTCTAGTTTGGCTTGGGGTCCATGGCAATGTAGAGGAAAGAAGGTTTCCTTGTATGGTCTCACTTTACAGAGATGTTATATTGTCTTTGGAGTGTATTGTTGAGAGGCTGTGATAGTGGCGTAATAGTGCGACTTGGGCGCGTTATATGCACCCAGACATGCTTCCCCTGCTGTCCCAGTTGCATTCCAGCAGTGTTGGCATCCTTTTCTGAGGTTTCAGGGTGGACTTGGTGACCTCCAAGTGGTCGAATTGAGATTTCCAAGTGGCAAGCATTTTTTTCCCCTAGACTTTAATGGGATTCGATATTCGGTCGAATAGTCGAATATCGCGGTCTATTCGAATCGAATTTCGAACTTTCGAATATTTCACTACTCGCTCATCTCTAGAAATTAATAACATAAAACAAGATCAAGCTCCAATTCTGATGCTGGGTTACACACACAAAAACTCCCACTTGGAAAAGAGTTCTTGTTCACCTCTCTGCAGAAGAGTAAAAGTTTCACTCCTTTGATTGTTTTTAGGTTTGCAGGGAAGGCCCTGCATAAATTCAATTTATCTATAGGTAAAAGGTTTGGAGTTAAATAGATATGTACCCTGTAACAGATGCTATGGCTGTCTCTATGTTACACATGCAGCAATTCCCTGTGGAGCCGAAGCAGACGATGAGAGTATTAGTTGCCCTGATAAAGTGTTGTGTCATGGTGTACTCCCTAGTTCCCTGGGGATCAGTGCAGTGGAAATGTAAGTTGAAGAATGGGGCCAGAAGTGAAATCATAACAGTCTGCATAGCAGATTCAATGTGCAATTTCTGGTACCATTAAAGGTGTTATGGAGGCAGGTTGAGTGGCTGAAACTTGGCACTTGTAGTATAGATGTGCACTATAGGGCTAGACTTGAACTGGCCTAGTAGTAGTCTGGATGATGGGTGTCTTAGCCATAGTCCCATAGCTTTCAGCAGAGTCTACTGTCTTGTCTCTCAAGTTTTTGCTTGAGGCTCACTCAAGTTGGTCTGAAGTGTGCGTCTTCCCCACTCCGTATCCATCCAACCACTCCCCTTCCAGACAGGAAGTAGAACTAATCCACACCTACCAAGAGTAGAGGAGCAGGGTGTTAAGTCCTGTTCCTGCCAAACGTTGCCAACCATAACTCCTCTTTCTGGTACCTACGGCCATAACATGAAATGCATAACAATAACAAACTATATACCTTTGCGGATACCCCAAGGTCTGGGGTACTACACACATACCTTTTTCACTTATTTTTTTATTTCTTTCAAGGTCCACACAATCTATTGGCACTATACAGGTCATTATTTAGAATTGTAATAATAACCTAAGCTTCTTGTAGAAGCATTTACAAATATATTGGAGCTGTGGTATGTAAAAAAAACTGTGAAAAAGCTAAAATAATAATCCTAATTATCAGTGCAGCACAGTAACATTGTGTTTTGACTTCTGCTAAGAGGCAAGTTGCACTCGATTTTGTTGAATATGCTGAACACTAGTTAATTATTATAAATAGCTGAGGTTGAAAATGCTATGACAAGAAAATGTGTCCTTTTGTTACAGTCAAACATTGGCTGCATTTCTGCCACGCTGATTTTCAGACTGCTGGAAATTTTTTCTTTAACATCAGCAAATTATTTTGTAGTGCACATCATGGCACAGAGAGAGTAAAGGCTCGCACACACTATTATCTGGAAGAACTATTTTTTCTCCAAAGGCCATCTTTTCTGTTATGATGACTTTTTGGCTGATAGTATGAAAAATACATTGGCATAATTCTTGATGATCTGTCTGTCTGTATCTCAAGAACAGTGTCCTCATCTTTCGAACAACAAATATGTTTTTGACGTTTGGTTTTCAGCTGCAGCAGAATGCAAGAAGATGAGAGCCCTGTCCCTGGTTGAAAAACAGCTGAAATTTTTTTGTTTTATGATAATAAAACTGTTTACAATAGCTAAGTGGTTTTGAGAGACTCTAGCTTACAGGTATTCTTTAACATGAGATATGAATGCAAAATATAGGGTTGTCATCTTTTCACTCCCGACCTGGAATCAAGCTAGACTTCAAAACTTCAGCCACTGTCAGCCTGCAAGTAGGAAAAAAAAGCACTCTGCAAACCAAATAAAGTACAAAAACGCCATAGTAATAGTAAATATTCTGGTGCTAATGCTACGCTTGTTTAGTAAATTTGAGATTCTTGGCAAATATATTTTGTACAAAATTATTTGGGCCCATCTGCCATACGTCAAGGCGATCTCTGTAAGATGGGACCTAACACTAAATGCTCCCTGTTATGTGCCTTGCGGCTACCATAAAGTTCAGGGAGTGCAGATTCCACATGCATGCTGGGTCCACTCTGCTTTTTATAATTTTTGGTGCCAAATTGGCCTCATTAAATTCAGTGAATGCAGGTACCAACATGCATGCCGAGCCCACTCTATACCTCACCTGGTGCCAGATGGCTACCACTGAATGCAATGAGAGTCCACTCTATACCTCTTCTGGTACCAAAAGACTTCCAGTGAGTGCAGGGAGAGCAGGCTACAGTTTTATACTTAAACTAATTAAAATCAGCCTATGGGGCAGACAGGCTGGTTAGGAGTACACGACTAAATGGAGTAGCCACATCTCCAATACAAACTGTCAGTACATCCCAATGTGCAGGTGCACGTTGCCATGGCTAGATACACAAAGGAAAAAATACATACAATGCAACAGCACTCTGCAAACCAAATAAAGTACAAAAACGCCATAGTAATAGTAAATATTCTGATGCTAATGCTACGCTTGTTTAGTAAATTTGAGATTCTTGGCAAATATATTTTGTACAAAATTTTTTGGGCCCGTCTGCCATATGTCAAGGCGATATCTGTAAGACTGGACGTAACCCTGCAGGTAGGGATTCCATTCCATATGGGGTTGCGAGGAACCCTTGGGTTGACATCGCTTGGATAGTCCAGTTCTGCTTTAGGTTAGTCTGACCCTAAGTCCTGGAGACTGTTTATTCATAACTTTTTGTGATGTTTTTTAACATGTTACTGAACTACTAGGATAGATGTTTAAAGGGGTTTTCCAGTAGTAGAATATTGATGACCTATCTGGATAGGTCATCACTATCTGATTGGTGGATGTCCAAATCCTGGCACCCCCACTGATGACCTATTCGAAGAGACCACAACACCAGGCACACCGCCGTACATTGTATAGTGGTATTGCAGCCCAGGCTCCTTCACTTCAATGGGACTAAGCTGAACATAGGACATGTGACCAATTAATGTGATGTCACTGGCTTAGAAATAGGCCATGGAGCTCACAGGAGTGATCGACAGGGATGTTGGGCATAGGACATCAATATTTTACAAGTGGAAAACTCCTTTAACACTTGTTTGGGGTATTTTATTTGGAAAAGTTGTCCCTCCGCGCCTACCTCTGTTTTGGTTCCCAATACTTCTGTTGCTGTTTGTTTAGATACCAATGCTGATATGTTATCTCCAGTTCCTTCCCCCTTGCATATGTTTACTGTGAATCAGGTTAGAGGTGAGCTGAGGAGACTTCATGCAAAGAAGGCAGCTGGACCAGACAGGGTGTGTCCTAGACTATTGAAGGCCTGTGCCACTGAGTTGGGGGTACCCTTGCAGTATATCTTCAATATGGGTTTAAGTTTGGGTAAGGTTCCCATTTTGTGGAAAACATCCTGTCTGGTTACGGTACCTAAGAAGCAGCGACCCTGTGAGCTTAATGATTTCAGGCCAGTTGCTTTAACATTGAATGATATGAAGACCCTGGAATGCTTGCTTTTATATACTCTCAGACCTCATGTTAAACATAATTTGGATCCCCTGCAGTTTGCCTATAGAGAGAAAATAGGTGTTGAGGATGCTGAGTTGTTTTTTTATTTCTCCAGTGCTTTTAATACCATTCAGCCACTCCAATTAAGAGATAAGTTGGCAAGGATGCAGGTTGAACCATACCTAGTTACCTGGATTATTGATTACCTTACTGGCAGACCACAGTTTGTTAGGCTGAAGGACTGTACTTCGGAGACAGTGCTCTGTAGTACAGGTGCACCACAGGGGACTGTGCCTTCCCTCTTCCTGTTCACATTGTATACCTCAGATTTTCAGTACAACTCTGAAACATGCCACATGCAGAAGTTTTCAGATGACACTGCCATTGTGGCTTGTGTAAGGGGAGAAAAGGAGGCTGAGTACAGAAACCTGGTGGAGGACTTTGTGGGATGGAGTCAGAGGAATAATCTACTCCTAAATATTTCTAAGACCAAGGAGATTGTGCTGGATTTCCGTAAGGTAAGGACACCAATATCGACAGTTCAGATTGATGGGGTTGAGGTTGAGATGGTTAAGACCTACTGTATAGGTACCTGGGTCTGCTCTTGGATGATAAATTGGAATGGTCAGCTAATACTAAGGCTAGGTTCCTTTAATGTATGTAAGAAACTCCTGCGGATGTTTTACCAGATGGTCGTGTCAAGTTGTCTTTTTTATGCTGTGGTGTGTTGGGGAGGTAGCATTAAAAGGAGAGATGAGATGCGGTTGGATAAGCAGTTCTTGGCATGGAACTGGACTCTGTGGTCAAGGTGGCGGATAGGAGGACTTTACAGAAATTGTTGTCCATTATGGATGATGATGGGCATCCATTACACAACACCATTATGGACAATAGGAGCAAGTTTAGTGGTAGGTTGTTGTCACAGAACTGCTTTACTGACAGATTTAGGAGATGTTTTGTCCCGAGAGCCTTTAGGCTTTATAACTCTTCCCTTTTAGGTCAATAGGTGGTGGAGGAAAGCTGATCTCTTAGTTTTTTTGCTGTAATATTTTTAATCTAAATTTGTATGTTTTTATATTGTTTTATTTTTATATTATATTATATTATATTATATTATCTTAAGTGTTTTATGTGTTGCTACAGGTTGCTAAAATTTCCCTTTTGGGATTAATAAAGTATCTTTCTTTCTATCTATCTATCTATCTATCTATCTATCTATCTATCTATCTATCATCAAAGTTTTTTTAAACTGGTAATGACTAGAGATGAGCGAGTAGTGTTCGATCGAGCCGGTATTCGATCGAATACTACGCTATTCGGCATACTCGATTTCGATCGAGTATAACGGCGATGGCGCACTTAGAATTCGTTTCCCCTCCCACCTTCCCTGGCGCTCTTTTTCCACCAATCACCATGCAGGGGGGGTATTACAGGCCCGCGGAGCACGCTGGCAGCGCGAAAACGGCGTCTACATGGATTGGCTGGAAAAACCACGTGACCTCGAATCATAAAAACTCAGCTCTTCCTGTTCGTTCGCATATGCTGCGTGAACTTAGTCAGGGACAGAGGCTGGAGAAGGGAGAGATAGGTTTTAGCTGTTGGACAGGCAGGAGCGTGATTAAAAGCCCTTATCAGGGCTACTATAGTGCAGTACAGTGATAGCTTTACTACCATATACACTCTGCAGAGAATGGCTGCTGTATTCAGGGATAGCTGCTGGAGTAGGGACAGAGAGAGGCATTAGTGGTGTATTAGGTGCTCTGCTACATACCAAACTATATTTGGCACTACTGTTCTGCATTCTTTTTGGCTGCAAAACCCTGTTATATACCTAGTGTGTATATGCACCATCTGATCTTCTGGCAGTATATGGCTGTGTACATTTTTTTTTTAAAATACAGTTTCTTTGGCTCTAGTGTTCTGGGTTCTGTGTGCCTGCAATACCCTTTTTGTATACCAGGTGTAAATACCCACCGTCTGACCTGTTAGTACACGGCTGTGTACCTAGAAATATTAAAAAAAAAGGCATTTTATTTGGCACCTGTACTGTGCGTTCTGCGTGCTTGCAAAATTATTTTATATACGTGGTGTTAATACACACCGTCTGACCTGTTAGTACACGGCTGTGTACCTAGAAATATAAAAAAAAAGGCATTTTATTTGGCACCTGTACTGTGCGTTCTGCGTGCTTACAAAAATCTTGTATATACGTGGTGTTAATACACACCGTCTGACCTGTTAGTACACGGCTGTGTACGCCAAATATTGTAACAAAAAAAAAAATGCGGAGGGCTAGCGAAATCGGACGTGGACGTGGACGAGGACGGGGGCGCGGAAATGCTGTTGGGGGCCTTGGGTGCTGGTGAGGGGCAGCCAGGATTCCGCTCATCCAGAATCCCTGCCTTTATGGGACAGTTAAGCAGGGGGTGGGTTACACCGCTGTTGAGGCCTGAGCAGTGTGAACAGGTGGTGCAATGGATAGCCGATAGCGCTTACACACAGTTGTCCACCAGCCAGTCATCAACACAGTCTCACTCTGACCCTCCTTCCTCCACACCTGGCCAACAGAGTCAACCCACCCTTGACCCCTCCCAGGAGCTCTTTTCGGGTCCTTTTTCAGATGTGCCGGAAGAATCCCTGGAGCTACCAGAGGAATTTGTTTGTAGTGATGCCCAACCACTTGAGTATTCGCCATCTCCTGCTGATGTGGACCCTAAACCAGCATCTGTTATCATGAGCGATGATGATGATGAGACGCAGTTGCCATCAAGGGAGGCTGTTGGAATGTCCAGTGGGCAGGAGGAGGAGCAGAGTGAGGAAGTGGAAGAGGAGGTGGTGGATGACGAAATGACCGACCCCACTTGGCCAGGGGTGATGTCCAGCGGGGAAAGCAGTGGAGAGGTGGTGGTCTGCGCAGCACCGAAAAAGGCAGCAAGAGGCAGAGGGATGTCCAGAGGCAGAGGGATGTCCAGAGGCAGAGGGATGTCCACAGGCAGAGGGATGTCCAGAGGCAGAGGACAGTCCAGACAAAGTAGTGAGGCCACAGCCAGCACGGCCGAAGCTGTTCCCGGCAGCGGGCAGTCGCGCGAAGCTCCCCCATCGAGGCCTCGTACTTCTGTGGTGTGGAGATTTTTTAATGTTTGTGCGGATGACAAACTGAGCGCGGTTTGCACACTCTGCCACTCAAAACTGAGTAGGGGCTCTGAGAAGAGCAATATGACCACCTCAGGCATGTGGCGTCACTTGGAAGTCAAGCACTGGGCTGAGTGGGAGAGAGCAAACGCAATACAACCTGCGCAAGGTCTTCCTGCCACTGCCTCTTCCCCTTTGTTGTGTGCTACCACTGCGGTCCAGACCTCCAGCCAGGACACCTCCACATCTGCCTCTGCCTCGGCTACTTTGGGGCATTCTCCTTCAGCCTCCCCTTCCCCCGCATCTTCGCCTGCACCTTCCCACTCCTCGTCCCATCAACTGTCCATCTCGCAGGCGTTCGACCGCAGGCGGAAGTACGCCTCGAGTCACTCCCAAGCCCAAGCCTTAAACTGCCACATCTCCAAACTGCTGGCCCTGGAGATGTTGCCGTTTAGGCTTGTGGAGACGCAGGCCTTCCGCGACCTGATGGCGGCTGCCGCACCTCGCTATTCCGTCCCCAGCCGCCACTACTTTTCCCGGAGTGCCGTCCCCGCCCTGCACCAGCATGTGTCGCGTAACATCAGGCGGGCCCTGAGGTACGCAGTCAGCGCAAAGGTCCACTTGACCACCAACTCGTGGACAAGCGCTTTTGGCCAGGGACGATACATCTCTTTGACGGCACACTGGGTGAATGTTGTGGAAGCGGGGACGGGGTCGCAAACAGAGACGGCCTACCTACCACCCCCGCCCAAGATTGCCAGCACGGGTTCTGATAAACCCCCCTCCTCTTCCTCCTCCTCCTCTGCCTTAACATCGCCCTCAGCCGCTAGCTGGAAGCGTTGCAGCACTGGCGCGGGGAGACGTCAGCAGCCGGTGCTTAAGCTCATCAGCTTGGGCGACAGGAAGCACAGCGCCCCAGAGGTGAGGGACGCCATATTGCAGCAGACGGAGATGTGGCTGTCGGCGCTGCAGCTAGAACCAGGCATGGTCGTGTGCGATAACGACCGTAACCTGGTGGCGGCTCTGGAGCTTGCCGAACTCAATCACGTACCATGCCTGGCCCACGTTTTTAATCTGGTAGTCCAAAAATTTCTAAAGACTTACCCCAACCTGGCAGAGCTACTGGTGAAAGTGCGGCGCTTGTGCGCTCACTTTCGGAAGTCAACTGTAGCTGCTGCTAGCTTAAAAAAACTCCAGCAACGCCTCCATTTGCCTGAACATCGGCTGTTGTGCGACCTGCCGACTCGCTGGAATTCCACCTATTCCATGTTGGCCAGGGTGTGTGAGCAGCAGAGAGCATTGATGGAGTACCAGATTATGAATCCACGCGTGCCTCCAACTCAGCTCCCTCAGTTTGCCAACCACGAGTGGCCATGGATGGCAGACATATGCGATGTACTGCGTATCTTTGAGGAGTCCACCAAGAAGGTCAGCAGCGAGGACGCTATAGTGAGCGTAACCATCCCACTCCTATGCGTCCTTAAAGAATCGCTCATCGCAATAAGGGAGAACGCATTGCACGCAGAGGAGACGGGGGTAGGAGGAGACGCAACGGCGCTACACAGTCAGACCACACTTTTGTCTGCTTCTCGGTGGCAGTTGCAGGAGGAGGAGGAGGATGAGGAGGAGGAGGACGACGTGGAGGTGGCTGTGGAAGAGGAGGAGGATGCTGGCGGCGAGGGTAGCAGTCAGGCTGTGTGCGTCCCATTGGTTCAGCGCGGATGGGGCGGAGAGGAGGCGGAAGAGGAAGAGGAGGAAATGGCAAGTGATCCTTCTGGTGGGGGCAGTGACGTCATGCCTATTCAGAGTCTGGCACACATGGCTGACTTCATGCTGGGCTGCTTTTCCCGGGACACACGTCTTGTCCGGATAGTGGAGAACAAACTGTACTGGGTCTTCGTACTCCTGGACCCCCGGTATAAAGATAACGTCTCCTCTTTTATTCCGGTAGAGGAGAGGACGAATCGATTGCTGGAATACCAGAGGGAACTCGTGCAGAACATGATGGAGATTTTCCCACCCACCATCGCTGGCGGCAGAGAGGAGAGGGTCTCCCAGAGTCCCACAACATCGATCAGGCCCACAGCCACCAGGGGAACACTCTCCAAGGTGTGGGACACGTTCATGGCACCCCCTCGTGCAACTTCCATCACTGCGGGGCCCGCTATCAGCAGGAGGGACAAGTATCGGCGGATGTTGCGGGAGTACCTGGCAGACCGTACCCCTGTCCTCCCCGATCCCTCGGCGTCCTACACTTACTGGGTCTCCAAGTTGGACACGTGGCTGGAACTGTCCCTGTACGCCTTGGAGGTGCTTGCCTGCCCTGCCGCCAGCGTGCTATCAGAAAGGGTGTTCAGCGCAGCCGGGGGCATTATAACCGATAAGCGCAGCCGCCTGTCAACCGACAGTGCCGACAGGCTGACGCTAATCAAAATGAACAGCAAGTGGATTGACCCGGACTTTGCTTCTCCAACAGTGGAAAGCAGCTAAAAGTGAAGTGCCATCTGTATGAAGTGCCATTTCCTCCTCCACCTCCTCCTCCTTAACCGCCGTAGAATTGCTCCGTAAAAAAAAAAAATATATATTTATGGCTCACCTCTTGGCCCTACAAACAATTTTTCTCATGGCTCACCTCTTGGGCCTACAAACAATTGTTAAGAGGTCTCACCTCTTGGGCCTACAAACAATTTTTAAGAGGTCTCACCTCTTTGGCCTCCACATAATTTTTAAGAGGTCTCACCTCTTGGGCCTTCAAACAATTTTTATTATGGCTCACCTCTTGGGCCTTAATACAATTTTTAAGAGGTCTCACCTCTTTGGCCTCCACTTAATTTTTTCGAGGGCTCACCTCTTGGGCCTCCATATAATTTTTTCGAGGGCTCACCTCAAGCTAACTTTGCGCACTCATTAAAATATTTTCACAACAAGGACCTAAGAGCCCTCGATGGGAGAGCTTTGTGTGGGGGCCTGTTATAGGGAAGAGATGCGGCCCTGCGGGCTCTAGCCTGTCTTCTCCATGAGCCTCTGGCCAGCCCACGGCCTCTTCTTGCCTTTTGCGGTCCTACGCATCCCTCAACATCCCCACTGCTTTACCTGCTAGACATGACACTGGGCCAGGTCGGGTCACTGACTTCGTCATACTCAACCACCTCCTCTTACACTGCCTCACTTTGCTCCAACAGCCTCCCTTGCTGGCAACTGTGTCTCATCATCGTCCCTAATCATTTTACACTTTAGTGCTCGTTCCACACCACCATCAGCTAGAGATGGAGCTTGCTCCAGTGTTTGGGCATCAGAACAAACAAAATCCTCAGATAGCTCCTGCGATTCTTGCATGGGTGGGAACACTGGGTTGATAACATTGGGCAGGGTGGGAGGAAGGAGGGTCAGAGTGAGGTCCCTGCAGTTTCTGCAGGCTATCAACGAGACTGGACTTTGTGGACTTGACTGGGTGGTGGACAGATTTAACAAATCTAGAAGGAGAAGGAAGGGTTTGCCGAACTGTCTGTAAGGGTTGCGGAAATCCAGACAGAACCAAGGCCCAAAACTTGGGTGGGGGTAGCAGGTTTGCCCGTCCCCGCCTCCACAACATTCACCCAGTGTGCTGTCAGGGAGATGTAGCATCCCCGGCCTCAAACCAAAGTGTTGGTGGTCAAATGGCCTTTTGCAGTAACCGTGTTACTCGGGCGTGGATGATGTTTTGGGACATGTGCCTGGGCAAGGCAGGGATGGCACAGAGGGAAAAATAGTGATGGCTTGATTGCTTTCCCCCTTGCCTATGCCATCTGTGGTTGTCATAGGCAACGTGATTTTAAGGGGTGCAGAATTTTATTTTCTTTTTTGTCTAGTTTGGCTTGGGGTCCATGGCAATGTAGAGGAAAGAAGGTTTCCTTGTATGGTCTCACTTTACAGAGAGGTTATATTGTCTTTGGAGTGTATTGTTGAGAGGCTGTGATAGTGGCGTAATAGTGCGACTTGGGCGCGTTATATGCACCCAGACATGCTTCCCCTGCTGTCCCAGTTGCATTCCAGCAGTGTTGGCATCCTTTTCTGAGGTTTCAGGGTGGACTTGGTGACCTCCAAGTGGTCGAATTGAGATTTCCAAGTGGCGAGCATTTTTTTCCCATAGACTTTAATGGGATTCGATATTCGGTCGAATAGTCGAATATCGCGGTCTATTCGAATCGAATTTCGAACTTTCGAATATTTCACTACTCGCTCATCTCTAGTAATGACGAGCTGATGCAACACCAAAGCAACAAAGACCTTGAACACAAAAGAGGAATATTCCCACCAAAGATATACGAGAGATTTAAGGACTTCAGTGTTTGGCTAACAAATTCAATACATTATCATGACATGCTATAACAATGTCTATATGTGGCCACATATAAGGGTAGCCACATATAGACACATATGGCATAATCAACTCCTGACAGACTATCGCAAAATCATATATTTTTTCAAATCCATTTTGAGACACTTATAGCAGAAAAAGGGAATAAATAAATAAGGTGGCATTTGTATGCCATAAATTTCTCATGGGTTGTAGTCCCATCTAGAGATTCACATTTGTGCAACCTTTACTCCTAATATGTCTCAGAGTAGGCTCCTTGCATACAGTTTTGTCTGTATAAGGCCGTATTTATGTAATTAACTCACTTCTTGGAGATTCAAATGTATTAATCAAGAACAACCATATCAACCACAGTTAAAGCAGATGAATGCTATTATTACAGGGGTTTTTTTTTGATGCTTTCATTTTCTTTATTATTCCGTTTAAAGGAGAAAAAAGCTAACTATACATCAAACATGAAAGAAGCTTTGCTATGTGTAACAAAAGTAATCTCACTACACAGCTTAATTGACGCATAATTTAACGTCTTGTTCTCCAAGTAAATATTTGTGTAATACTAGCTAAATTATACAGTTTTATTCCTCATCAAAGTAACCTTTCTAGTAATGATCTTTTAATATCAGGCATATTTTGTGTGAGCTGATGGCAGTCAATTCAGCAACTAAGGGGAGATTGTCCTCTTCCTAATCTTGAAGTTAAAAGCAATTTACTAACATTCCTTAAATAATCTACACAAACCAAGATCTCAAGATGAGAAATCAATTCAACCACTTAAGGTCAGAAACCACCATACCACCTGTCAGTATATATAAACCACGTCTATGACTGTCTTCCAGAGGCCAATACATTGACAGCACACCACTTTGCTATGTGTGGTTTAGATGCTGAAAATACTTACGAGCATCATGCATATTTATGAGTTGTAAAATAAAGAACTGTTATCATGGGAGTCTTCTATGTGACTTCTATGTGACAACATAGCCTGCTTTACATCTTATTTTTGGAGATACCCAAGTAGTTTTGGCATTATAATTTTAGAAAATCTATAACGCTGGTCATACACATAAGATTCGGTGGTTAGGACATTTCCATGCATTGCTGGAGTTTGAACGTAACCAACGTTCACACCTGCATAGAGTTGTCATGTTCTCCTCTGTGTGAGTTTATTCAAGGTACTCCGGTGTCCTACCACAAACCAAAAACATACTGATATGGTCCATATTTTTTTCTGAATCTGGGCCCAGTGTGCATGCTATATGTAAATTAGATGTGAGCTCCACTGGGGACAGAGACAAATAAGAAGATAATGAACATCTCGACACAGCACTGCGGAATATGTTGGTGTTATACATATTGAACAATAAATATACACACAATGATTAGAGGGGTATTCCGGCTATGTAAATGTATTCCCTATGTATGGGATACAGGATAATTATTGGATCGGTCGGGGTCCTGCCACTAGGACCCTCACTGATCATGAGAATGATAATTTTCCCCAATACTTGTTATCAGAGGAATCAACAAACAGTTGGGAGGTCCTGGAAACTTAAAGTGGCTTTGGAAAAAACCTAAAGGTGGCCCTATACTGTAGGCAGGTGCAAATTGACAGAAGACAGGGCAACACAAGTAGGTGTAGACAACACAAGTAGAAGGTAACAGCAATACCAAAGTGTAGTAGAAAATGCCAACCTAAAAGAACCAAATACCACATGGTAGCACAAAATACTGCTGCCTGTGGTGCAGTATTCAACTGTATCACCGTCCTGAGCACAGCAATACAGCTACAATATACATATATGTGGCAACATACCTGTGGCTACTGTTGATCCAGTTGATGGCCACAAGGAGGGCTTGGGTGGCCCCCTGGTCATTGGCCTAACAGGAGATTTCTCTGTAGGGTCTATGGGCAATTTGCCCTTGTGTACTAGACTGTTAGCAATCATACCCATTGACCTACACTTACTAATGTCTCTGCACCTAGATTCTTGATTAATTGCACCAAAATTTGGCTCATTTTGGCAGATCTAGATTTAAAGAAAGTATCTGTGCAATGGAGCATTACTTTGCAAGATAAGGGGCTTGGCTTTGAGGAAAGGGGGTAATGGTCTAATATGCAACATCTTGCTCCAAAATTGCGCCACAACTCCTGCATAAAGTTATTTCAAAAACCAATAACTGGAATAGAGTTAGAGAAAGGTACCTTCCCCCAGCACCAGATTTATTATCCAGGCTGAACCTGTGTGATAATTCTGGTTCTGGTTTAGACAGCCTAAGTTTACACCATCTATAGCAGAGATCTCAAACTTGTGGCCCTCCAGCTGTTGTAAAACTACAACTTCCATCATGCCAGGAGAGCCTACAGCTATTGGGGCATGCTGGTAGTTGTAGTTTTACAACAGCTGGAGGGCCACGAGTTTGATATCTCTGATCTATAGGATTAGTAAATCTGCTCCATCAACTAGACTTTTTAATAGGGTCAACATTCAGGGCAACTAGGGCAGCCACGTTAAATATTCAGTCCTACTCCCACAGTATTGACAGGGTCTGGTGACAGTAATTCCTGTACTTGATCGTCTGATTATATATACATTTCTATTAGTGTTGAGCAAATCAAAGTCCACTAATCCAAATTTCAGGATAAATTCACAGCAAAGCTGAAGTTTCTTGTGCTTCGTGGTAGCAAATCGATTTAACCTGAAATAATGTAAAAAACAAAAAAAAAAAATACTTAACTGATCCATTTGCTTGCGAAGGGCTGGCCACCGCTATCTTGCTTAAAGATCTTGCACAAAATCCTATGCTTTGTGACGGATGGCATCACCACAGAGGCCCGTGATGACATCATCACAGGCCATGGTAGATTTCGCACCAAATTTTCAAACAAGATGGCAGCGGCCAGCTTGTTGTGAGCAAATGGATCAGGTAAGTATGATTTATTTATTTTTTTTATTTGACACTCTTATTTATATGAGATGCTGCAATCATGTATGAATGCTGCATCTGAGGGGTACAATGACAGGGAGCAGTGCAATTACCACCCCCTGTCATTGCACCCACTACTTACAAAGAAATGCACTTTGTGACAAAGTAATCCACCACAAAGCTATTTTTTTTTGTATAATTCGGCAAAGCAGCCAAATTTAAACTTTTGAATAATTTGCTCACTAATGTCTATGAGTATCAACACAACTTATGTTTTAATATTATTGGTGCCGTTTTAATAGAGAGAATATGCCATTTTGCCTGTTGAAAAAATGAAGCCTTGACAAGTTCAGGTTGAAATGAATGCGTGTTTTATAATAGTAAAAATAGGAACAATAATGTCTATGTGAACAGACAAAATCAATCTACAGAGGCTGAATAAAGAATGGAAAATAAATTATTTTTACAGAAGAAAAATGTGCTTGATTTAATAGTCACTGAGTTCAAGACGTATTCTTCTCACTACACATTTATTGGACAGCTCAGGTCAATTCAAAGGAAAAGCCAAAAATATCCCAAAAATACAGGAGTGGCTTGGTTTGTATGCATTATTGAAAGTTTCCCTTGGCATACAAGTGAGTTGAGTATCTCAAATCAACGTTGTAAAGGATATTGACTGATATGAACTGTTGTTATCACTTCAAGATCTGCAACAGGTCTGCACACATATGATATTCAAGTTATAATCCTGGTGTCTTCTCCTAAGGTACTAAGGCAGGTTATCCTTGCAGTCTCTAGCTATGCCCTTGGAGATAGATGATGTCATGTGTATAAAAAAACAAATTATAGTTTGGGGACATAAAATTGTTATGTCCTGAGATACCTTTCAGGAATAGAAGCATTTATGAAGTCACTAACTGCATAAGACTAGGTTTCCTTGTTCCTCCGTATGTGGAGATAAAGAGAAAATGTCCTAGACCATAAAAAAAAACCTTTGGACCCTTGGAAAATCCCCTGTTTTTGCTAGAATCACAACATGTATGTTCTTGCTAATCTCAGAATACATAAATGTAATTTATTGAAATGCCTATCAAAATTAGAGATGAGTGAATCGAATCCCACAAAGTGGAATTTGATACGAATTTCAGGAGATATTCGATTCGCCTCTAAGCCGAATTTCCTCGTGCTTTGTGTCAGTGAACCGATTTAACCTGAAACAGTGTAAAAAACAAACATTTGCTCGCGACTAGAGATGAGCAAGCATACTCGTCCGAGCTTGGTGCTCGTTCGAGTATTACGGTACTCGTAAGTGCTCGCTGCTCGGACGAGTATCTCGCCATGCTCGAGGAAATGGCAACTTCCGCATTGTGCATTTTTGGCGCCTATAAACTCAGCCAATCACAAGCCAGGAGACTCTGCGGTACACCCAGCATCACGTGGGGCCCTTACATGTCGATAGCAGGGGTTGGCTGGCCTGATCAGGGGACCCTGGAATATACTAGTGACTGCCCGTGGTGCTCGGCTCACATGCTGTCTGGATGTCGTTAGGGATAGAGCTGCTGCGTTTCAGGGAGAGTGTTAGGGCCTGCATTTAGTTCTTTGTTAGGCAGGAGTTTTTTGTCTCCTGGCTTGGCTGGCTGGCTGGCACTATTAGTGCAGCTATCGCCATATATAACCCTTTTTTTTATTGTTCTATCTCAGTGATACAAATCCATTTCATACAGCAGTGTGGAACCATTCTGTGTGTCACAGTTCAGCTGTCCACTCACTACAATCCGTATTTTCTGTCCAGTTGACACATTCTGTACATCACTTAACTAAACCAGGTCTTTTGCTCTGACTCATACAGCTAGATCACAAAAATCTCTGTGCGACATTTGTCTGGGTTGCAGTCAAAATAGCCTCCGTCAGCCGGGGCTGTGTTAGGTCTCTGATAGTTTCTGCACATCACTTTAAAAAAAAAACAAAACTAAAAAAAAAAGATAAAAAAAAGATATAAAAAAATAGTTTATTTGTTGTTTTAGCTCAGTGATACAAATCCATTTCACACAGCTGCGTGGAACCATTCTGTGTGTCACAGTTCAGCTGTCCACTCACTACAATCCGTATTTTCTGTCCAGTTGACACATTCTGTACGTCACTTAATTAAACCAGGTCTTTTGCTCTCACGTATACAGCTAGATCACAAAAATCTCTGTGCGACATTTGTCTGGGTTGCAGTCAAAATAGCCACCGTCAGCCGGGGCTGAGTTAGGTCTCTGATAGTTTCTGCACGTCACGTTAAAAAAAAAAAAAAACTAAAAAAAAAAAATAATAATCCGTGCCCTGACCAACGCTGTTTCTGCCAGGCAGGGACACTATATCTCACTGACAGCACATTGGGTTAACTTGGCGGAGGGCATCCGTGGGCACGGTGCCTTCAGTCGGTAGCTCTAGGCGCAGCAGCAATGCAGTGGGTAAGCACCAGCAGGCGGTGCTCAAACTGCTGAGCTTAGGTGACAAAAGGCACACTGCCCAAGAGCTGTTACAGGGCATCACGGCGCAGACCGATGTGTGGCTGGCACCGCTGAACCTAAAGCCAGGCATGGTTGTGTTTGACAACAAGCGTAACCTGGTGGCGGCTCTGCAACTCGGCAGACTGACACATGTGCCATGCCTGGCCCACGTGTTCAATCTAATAGTTCAGCGGTTCCTCAAGACATACCCCAATCTGTCTGATTTGCTCACCAAGGTGCGCCGCATCTGTGCGCATTTCCGCAAGTCGACCACAGATGCTGCAACTCTCAGAGCAGCACAGCGCCGCCTACAACTGCCCGCTCACCGACTGTTGTGCGATGTGCCCACGAGATGGAATTCAACATTAAACATGTTATCCAGAGTTTATCAGCAGCGCGGAGCGATTGTAGACTGCCAGATGTCAACTTCCACCAGAACTGGTAGTCAGGTCAGTCAGATTCCTCAAGTCTACAATGAGGAGTGGACGTGGATGTCTGATATCTGCCAGGTGTTGAGCAACTTTGAGGAGTCAACACAGATGGTCAGCGGCGATGCTGCCATTATCAGCCTCACCATCCCGCTGGTTTGCCTGTTGAAAAACTCACTGCTCAGCATCAAGTCGGATGCTTTGCGCTTGTCACAAGAGACGGTGGAGGAAGATACGTCGCTTGATAGCCAGAGCACCCTCCGGTCTGTTTCTCAGCGCGTATCGGAGGAGGGGGATGAGGATGAGGAGGAAGAGGAGGAGAATGTCTGCGATACAGAAGAGGGTACCAGTGCTCAGTCCTTCTTAACTCTTGAGCGTGTATGGGCTGAAGAGGAGGAGGAGGAGGAGGAGGAGGAGGAGGAAATGGAGAGTCAGGCCAGTGAGGAGAGGGAATTCTTGCGTGTTGGGACTCTGGCGCACATGGCAGACTTCATGTTAGGCTGCCTATCCCGTGACCCTCGTGTTAGAAGCATTTTTTCAAACATTTTTTCAAACACCGATTACTGGGTGTTCACTCTCCTGGACCCACGGTACAAGCAGAACCTTTCCACTCTCATCCCTGCAGAGGAAAAGAGTCTGAGAGTGAATCGATATCAACAGGCCCTGGTGCACAAGCTGAAACAATCCTTTCCATCTGACGCCGCTAGTGGCAGAGGGCATGGTTCTGTGGGCCAAGTAGCGGGGGAGAGGAGGCGAGCAGGCAGCTTGTCCAGCACTGGCAGGGGAACGCTCTCCAAGGCCTTTGCCAGTTTTATGTCACCCCAGCAAGACACTGTCACCTGTCCCCAGTCTAGGCAGAGTAGGGGGGAGCTGTACAGAAAGATGGTGAGGGAGTACCTAGCTGACCATACCAACGTCCGTAGCGATCACTCTGCTCCATACAACTACTGGGTTTCAAAGCTGGACACGTGGCCTGAACTAGCGCTGTACGCCTTGGAGGTGCTGGCCTGCCCTGCCGCTAGCGTGCTGTCAGAGCGGGTATTCAGTGCAGCTGGTGGTGTCATCACCGATAAGCGTACACGCCTGTCAACTGACAGCGCTGACAGGCTGACGCTTATTAAAATGAACAAAGCCTGTATTTCACCGGAATTCAAATCTCCTCCGGGGAAAAGCAGCTAAAGATTAACATTACTTATGTATCCGATTCCTCTTCTCTACTCCTCCTACTCCTCCTCCTTGTCGTCTTTGCCTAACGCTGACCAAAAAAACGCCATTTTTTAGAGGTCCAACTGCCACTCTTTTACCACAATTTTTCAGGAGGGCCCCCTACAGGCCCTCTCTTCAAACAAATTTCCGGAGGTCCACCTACAGGTCCTCTCTCCAAACAATTTTTCCCGAGGTCCACCTACAGGCCCTGTCTCCAAACAATTTTTCCGGAGGTCCACCTACAGGCCCTCTCTCCAAACAAATTTTCCAGAGGTCCACCTACAGGCCCTCTCTCCAAACAATTTTTCCGGAGGTCCACCTACAGGCCGTCTCTCCAAACAATTTTTCCGGAGGTCCACCTACAGGCCCTCTCTCCAAACAATTTTTCCAGAGGTCCACCTACAGGCCCTCTCTCCAAACAATTTACGTCTTTTTCCTATCTTTCTCTCTCTCCAAACTATTTTTCCGGATAGCTGCCATATACAGTATTAAACTGAGAAGAATACATAGAACACATGCCACACTTGATCGAGCTCATAATTGACAATTGTACCGGTTGATGCTAAATTTTTAAGTTGGAGTCCTGCGTCGTCATTCTAACTACATCCGGCTGTTGTCACCACCACACACGCTAGCCCAGGGGGCACTCCTCTGGCTCTTCCAGCTCAACCTCCTTCCCCCCAGCCTGCCCCCCACCTACAGGCCCTCTCTCCAAACAATTTACGTCTTTTTCCTCTCTTTCTCTCTCTCCAAACTATTTTTCCGGATAGGTGCCATATACGGTATTAAACTGAGTAGTATGCATAGAACACATACTACACTTGATCGAGCTCATAATTGACAATTGTACCAGTTGATGCTAAATTTTTAAGTTGGGGTCCTGCTTCGTCATTCATACTCCATCCGGCTGTTGTCACCACCACACACGCTAGCCCAGGGGGCACTCCTCTGGCTCTTCCAGCTCAACCTCCTTCCCCTCAGCCTGCCCCCCACCTACAGGCCCTCTCTCCAAACAATTTACCCGGATAGGGGACGTATTAGATATTGTACTGATGTTTTTTGTTTTTCTTCTTTTAATTGCCTCCTGCGATAGACGGGAATCAAACCCAGGTCAACTGCTTGGGAAGCAGCTATGCCCACCACTTTACCACCAACAGCCACAGCAACTGATAAGAACAGATACTAAACTTGATGTCAGCCAACATTTCGACAATCGATAACCCGAAACGGGTCCGCCGTCGAGCCTGGCGTTCGGCCACTCTGAACATTTCACATACTCTGACCGAGTCTGAGCCTGGGGCCGCTCATGTACTGCCCACTTGGAGGATGCTTCACCTCCTGCTACCTCAGTCTAACTCGGTCACTCTGTTGTCACCGCCATGCTGCGTCTGGCTAAATTTTTGGGTGGCTCACCTGCTACCTCATGTAACTTGGTCACTTGTTGGTGTCACCGCCATGCTGTGTCAGGCTTATGCCTGCATCGTGTGGCTGGGGATAGGAGAGCAGTGCCAGCATGGGCATGGGTGATGGACCTTCGTTGCACCTAGTTGGGTGCTTCCCTATATATTCCCACCATGCCAGCCATGCGTTGTACATTAACTAATAACAGGGAAAACAAAAAATATTTTACAGAAGGGTCAACTACAGACACTCCTAAACAATTTTACATGAGGGAGTGTCTCCCCGTCTGCTATCGTGTTCGGTCAGGCTGTCAGTAGGTACACCACCTCTGTCGACCGCAGAAGCGGCCACTATGAGGAAGGCCACGGCGAGAACATCCCCTTTTCAATTGAGAGCAAGTGTAGAATTGTAGGAGGATGACACTTTTCTTCCGCAGTGGATTCACCTTACCCATTATCATTGCCAGACAACAGTTAGTGAAAAAGTAATTGGCAATGATGAAGAAAATGTAACGGTGCAGTGGACCGTGGACCGTCTGTGACGCAAAACCTATATATTCCCACCATGCCAGCCATGGGTTGTACATTAACTAATAACAGGGAAAAAAAAATATTTTACAGGAGGGTCAACCGCAGACACTCCTAAACAATTTTACATGAGGGAGTGCCTCCCCGTCTGCCATCGTGTTCGGTCAGGCTGTCAGTAGGTACACCACCTCTGTCGTCCGCAGAAGCGGCCACTATGAGGAAGGCCACGGCGAGAACATCCCCTTTTCAATTGAGAGCAAGTGTAGAATTGTAGGAGGATGACACTTTTCTTCCGCAGTGGATTAACCTTACCCTTTATCATTGCCAGACAACAGTTAGTTAAAAATTAATTGGCAATGATGAAGAAAATGTAACGGTGCAGTGGACCGTCTGTGACGCAAAACCTATATATTCCCACCATGCCAGCCATGGGTTGTACATTAACTAATAACAGGGAAAACAAATAAAATATTTTACAGAAGGGTCAACTACAGACACTCCTAAACAATTTTTTAGGAGGGTCAACTTCGGACACTCCAAAACAAATTTTTTGGAGGCTCGCCTACAGACATTTGACTGCTACCTCAATCTAACTTGGTCACTTGTTGGTGTCACTATGCTGTCACCATGATGTGTCAGGCTTATGCCTGCGTCGTGGGGATAGCACAGCAGTGCCAGCATGAGCAGTGGTGTCACCTGCAGGCGGTGATGGACCTTCGTTGCACCTAGTTGGGTGCTTCCCTAACATGTGATGGGTATTTGCCTCACCTTTCTTGGTCTGGGTGAGCACAATTGCCATGAGGGTAACCACCAGGCTGTTGCCTGAGAATGTGGGGTAATGGTGGGATTAGGCAGCCTCAGAGGCATCCATGCATGCTGCCCCTGCAGTTTCCTGTCCATTTCCGTGGTGTTTCCATCATTTTCTGATGTTTCCAGGTTTTCACCCAGCCTTCCCTAGGCAGAGCCTTGGTCCCCTGCAAAAATGCTCGAGTCTCCTATTGACTTCAATGGGGTTCGT
Source organism: Rhinella marina (assembly GCA_900303285.1). NCBI lineage: Eukaryota > Metazoa > Chordata > Amphibia > Anura > Bufonidae > Rhinella > Rhinella marina. The sequence goes on along the minus strand of ONZH01029937.1, from coordinate 8,120 downwards.
TATTCGAAACGAGCACCCGAGCATCGGGAAAAGTTCGACTCGAATAACGAGCACCCAAGCATTTTAGTGCTCGCTCATCTCTACTCGCGACCACCAGCCGCATGACGTATGACGTCACCACATCGGCCAGCGTGATGACATAATCTTGCGCCGTGTGAGATTTTGCTCCAGATCTTCAAGCAAGATGGGGGCAGCGATCAAATGGAGGATGTAAGTTTGATTTAACTTTTATAATGTTAATTTTACAATGTTTTTATCATTTTTACAATGTTTTTTTCGATCATGTATGAACGCAGCATCTGAGGGGTACAAAGACGGGGGGCGGCACTATCGCAGCTCCCTGTCATTGCACCTGCTACTTACATATAAATGTGCTTTGTGACAAATTTTTTTGTAAAATTCAGCGAATCAAACGAATCGAACTTTTGAAAAGTTCGCTCATCTCTAATCATACTATATATAGGATGTTCAGGCAACAGATCAGATGATCATATCATCATTGTGTTACTAGAATAATTTGGGATCACCAGAGAAATGTTTTAGTAAGGGTTCCAATGCTGCAGCTATAGTATATCTTTGTATACCCACTTACATTAAACAAAAAATGTGTGAGTTTTGTTGGAGATGAGATGTTTGTGGCTATACCCTATTACCATGTTTTGTTGGATTTTTTCTTGAATTTTCATGTATTGCAGAATCAACATAATTCGAGCAGTAAATTTTCCATTGTTTATCTAATGCCTCTTGATTCATGAATTAAACACCACAATTACAGAATAATCAGAACCACGTGTAGAGATGGTAGAGAGAAGGGGAATTTGATAAAGGGAACCTGTCAGTAAGTTGTTATGATACCCTAACTGTGGCACTATCATAACTCCACTTACTGTCTTAGGGCCCATTCACACAACCATGGAGCACGGCCCGGGACGGTCTGTGAAAGCCCGGACCGTACTCCTTCTGAGGGCAGGAGCGCACGGCATTATTGGTTGCTATGACGCCGTGCACTTCCTGAGGCCGCCGCTGTACAGTGATACACTGTACACGCTCGTATATAGTGTATCATTGTACAGCGGCGGCCTTAGGAAGTGCACGGCGTCATAGCAACCAATATCGCCATGCGCTCCTGCCCTCAGAAGGAGCACAGTCCAGGTTTTCACAGACCGTCCCGGACCATGCTCCACGGTCGTGTGCAAGGGCCCTTAGTGTCATGTTTCACACTGATGTTTCCTTCACCCTCTATATTGAATCACTTGGCCACTCATGACATCTTCACCTCAAAAATCTCTCTAGAATCCATCCTTTTCTTGCTGGGGAAACAACAAAAACTTTCATTGCTGCCCTAATCCATTCTCGTCTTGATTACTGTAACTCATTACTAATTGGTCTTCCCTTTACTAAACCCTCCCCTCTCTATCCTGTGCCAGTCATTAGAATGGTGGCCCATACAGTATAGGATTCCATTTAAAGATCTCATTCTCATTTTTAAAGCTCTTCTCACTTTCCTATCCAAGACTTCTCCAGAGCTGCACCAGTTCTCTGGAATGCCCTTCCCCAACAGATCAATTTTCAACAATCACAGTTTTAGGCGCTCAGTAAAAACACATTTTTTAAGGGGTGCCAATCACATCCCTTAATCCAACTTTTCTCTATTCACTTTCCCTTTAACGCCATTCTTCAGAACCTGATATTTCATCCAGCTATATCCATCACATCCCATGCACTCAGAAGCGCTATAGATATCAGCTGGTGATGGATCATGCAGCTTTATATGTACTCCTCTATTTGTTAAGATGGCTGGACCATTGTACAAGGCAAGCACTCGTTACCTTTTGTGCCACTCCCATCTCCTTATAGATTGCAAGCTCTTGTTTTTGTCTTGTTTGTCTTGTTTTAATTGTTGATTAGTTTTTTTGACATGTAATGTCTGATTTTGCTCATACATAATCATCTGTAAAGCACTGTGGAATATGTTGGAGCTACAGTATGTAAATAAAGATTACTTTTATTATCATCGTTATTTGTGGATAGGGAGGGACCTCTCAATCACATTGAGATATTTCTCCCCATGGCCAGCACTCAAAGGGGTTATCTAGTGAATAATGTAGTAAATGAAGATCAGATATTACATAGTACTCTATCTTACTCTATCATAGTACTATCTCTTACTAACAAACTTAGAACCAGCCCTGTTCCTCACATGGATACAAAGATCTCCACATTAATTTCTCCAATTTCTCCACTAGACTTATTTCTCAGGGGGTGTGTCCTGGTAGCAGGTGAAGGATAGAACTGAGCATGTACTTCCATGTCAGTGAGCTGGACTAAGGATTTTGCAAAAGAGCAAACAGCAGGTGGAGCTATACAGATAGATTTAAGTGAATGACTCAGTGGCTATACTAAATTTTTAATTACATTAAATTACAGAATAATTCAGATCTAGGTGCTGTTTTTTTTAATAATAGTATATATAAGTGGAGCACACTCAATTTTGGTATTTATGGGAATAATGCAATAGGTAATATGTAGTCAATAAAATATATATTTATTACACTAATATTGTACGTAAAAACTTGAGAAGTATATAATTAATGTCCAAAAAGGTGGGTAGAGAATCAAAGATAGAAAAAATAGTAAAAACAAAGAAAATATTTAAAAATTTATAAAAATAAAAAATACATAAAGATAAAAAAAAATTTAAAGATAAAAAAATAAAAATAAAAATGAAGATATGTAAGATAGTCCTCTTCTAGTTTGTTGGTATGGGGATACAGTTCAAAGTAGTGCTAATTGCATCCGGATTATTTCAATAGTATCATATAGTAGCACTTTGCTAGTGGTTATACAGTGTGTCTAACTGAGTACACAGCCGTACAAGGTAGCTTTAGGAGGGATTATGCTGTTATCAAGAACAAGACTTTTGTTGAAGATAGTAGCGTGGAACAAATAGTTTATAAATATATTTGCGCTGTTAGATAAGTTTGCGCTATCGATGGTGGGTTACCAAAAGAAACTTCTTAGTTTATAGTACGTTACCCTCCTGGAGTTTGAGGTGATGATGGTTATCCCTCCTTGCAGGCGGATCCCGGCTCAGTTCCGTCTTAGCGAACACTAATTCTCCACTGTGGCGCGCGTCTATGTGCCTGCAGGGTTTACACGTGGCGTCCCACGTGGTACTCCGCGCCAAAATTCAAATGATGGTGTGCGGATGCTGGGAAGCCAAGGATCGTTGCCGCCGGCTATAGCGGTAAATGCACAAATGTTCTGAAAGTGACAGATGGATTCTTTGGGTCACTTTATATTCTTTGGGTCACCTTTGATGAGGAGGTGATACAGGATAATCTCACTTTCTTCTTTAGGGTTGATTCAGCAGAATGTACACATTGGTGAATCAACCAATCAGAATGTACATTCTGCTGAATCAACCCTAAAGAAGAAAGTGAGATTATCCTGTATCACCTCCTCATCAAAGGTGACCCAAAGAATATAAAGTGACCCAAAGAATCCATCTGTCACTTTCAGAACATTTGTGCATTTACCGCTATAGACGGCGGCAACGATCCTTGGCTTCCCAGCATCCGCACACCATCATTTGAATTTTGGCGCGGAGTACCACGTGGGACGCCACGTGTAAACCCTGCAGGCACATAGACGCGCGCCACAGTGGAGAATTAGCATTCGCTAAGACGGAACTGAGCTGGGATCCGCCTGCAAGGAGGGATAACCATCATCACCTCAAACTCCAGGAGGGTAACGTACTATGAACTATGAAGTTTCTTTTGGTAACCCACCATCGATAGCGCAAACTTATCTAATAGCGCAAATATATTTATAAACTATTTGTTCCACGCTACTATTTTCAACAAAAGTCTTGCTCTTGATAATAGCACAACCCCTCCTGAAGCTACCTTGTACGGCTGTGTACTCAGTTAGACACACTGTATAACCACTAGCAAAGTGCTACTATATGATACTATTGAAATAATCCGGATGCAATTAGCACTACTTTGAACTGTATCCCCATACCAACAAACTAGAAGAGGACTATCTTACATATCTTCATTTTTATTTTATTTTTTTTTTTTATCTTTAAATTTTTTTATCTTTATGTATTTTTTATTTTTATAAATTTTTAAATATTTTCTTTGTTTTTACTATTTTTTCTATCTTTGATTCTCTACCCACCTTTTTGGACATTAATTATATACTTCTCAAGTTTTTACGTACAATATTAGTGTAATAAATATATATTTTATTGACTACATATTACCTATTGCATTATTCCCATAAATACCAAAATTGAGTGTGCTCCACTTATATATACTATTACTATTTGTTTACTACGATTATAGGGTTTAATCGCAAGTGTGAAGCACCTCTCATTCAATTTTCTGTACTGGTGAGCCACTAAACATATATATTGCTGTTTTTTTAATGTAGAATATTTTTCATGGAATAGCCCCTTTAACACTGGTCGCAAGCCGGTGATAAAGCTATGATTTATGTAAAGGACCACTGCTCTTTAGTAGAGATGAGCGAGTAGTGAAATATTCGAAAGTTCGAAATTCGATTCGAATAGACCGCGAAATTCGACTATTCGACCAAATATCGAATCCCATTAAAGTCTATGGGAAAAAAAATGCTCGCCACTTGGAAATCTCAATTCGACCACTTGGAGGTCACCAAGTCCACCCTGAAACCTCAGAAAAGGATGCCAACACTGCTGGAATGCAACTGGGACAGCAGGGGAAGCATGTCTGGGTGCATATAATGCGCCCAAGTCGCACTATTACGCCACTATCACAGCCTCTCAACAATACACTCCAAAGACAATCTAACCTCTCTGTAAAGTGAGACCATACAAGGAAACCTTCTTTCCTCTACATTGCCATGGACCCCAAGCCAAACTAGACAAAAAAGAAGATAAAATTCTGCACCCCTTAAAATCACGTTGCCTATGACAACCACAGATGGCATAAGCAAAGGGAAAAGCAAATAGACCCCACCCCTAATTGTCATTGTGTGTGTGAGATGTGGTCAGACATGTCTTCTTTAAAATGTAAAAACAACTCAAACACATGCAGAAGCCTTAAAATGCCCAAATTGTTGGCGCTTGAGATGTCAGTCACCCGACCTGGCCCAGTGTCATGTCTAGCAGGTAAAGCAGTGGGGATGTTGAGGGATGCGTAGGACCGCAAAAGGCAGGAAGAGGCCGTGGGCTGGACAGAGGCTCATGGAAAATTTTGTGGAGGCCCAAGAGGTGAGACGTCTTAAAAATTGTGTGGAGGCTAAAGAGGTGAGACCTCTTAAAAATTATGTGGAGGCCCAAGAGCTGAGACCTCTTAAAAATTATGTGGAGGACCAAGAGGTGAGACCTCTTAAAAATTATGTGGAGGCCCAAGAGGTGAGACGTCTTAAAAATTGTGTGGAGGCTAAAGAGGTGAGACCTCTTAAAAATTATGTGGAGGCCCAAGAGGTGAGACCTCTTAAAAATTATGTGGAGGCCCAAGAGGTGACACCTCTTAAACATTTTGTGGAGGCCCAAGAGGTGAGACCTCTTAAAAATTATGTGGAGGCCCAAGAGGTGAGACCTCTTAAAGATTTTGTGGAGGCCCAAGAGGTGACACCTCTTAAAAATTATGTGGAGGCCCAAGAGGTGACACCTATTAAACATTTTGTGCAGGCCCAAGAGGTGAGACCTCTTAAAAATTATGTGGAGGCCCAAGAGGTGTGACTGTTAAAAATTATGTGGAGGCCCAAGAGGTGAGACCTGTTAAACATTTTGTGGAGGCCCAAGAGGTGAGACGTATTAAAATTATGTGGAGGCCCAAGAGGTGACACCTCTTAAACATTTTGTGGAGGCCCAAGAGGTGAGACCTGTTAAAAATTTTGTGGAGGCCCAAGAGGTGAGACCTCTTAAAATTATGTGGAGGCCCAAGAGGTGAGACTTCTTAAACATTTTGTGGAGGCCCAAGAGGTGACACCTCTTAAAAATTATGTGGAGGCCCAAGAGGTGAGACCTGTTAAACATTTTGTGGAGGCCCAAGAGGTGAGACGTATTAAAAATTATGTGGAGGCCCAAGAGGTGACACCTCTTAAACATTTTGTGCAGGCCCAAGAGGTGAGACCTCTTAAAAATTTGGGAGGCCCAAGAGGTGAGACCTGTTAAAAATTATGTGGAGGCCCAAGAGGTGAGACGTGTTAAAAATTATGTGGACGCCCAAGAGGTGCGACGTGTTAAAAATTATGTGGAGGCCCAAGAGGTGAGACCTCTTAAACATTTTGTGCAGGACCAAGAGGTTAGACCTCTTAAAAATTATGTGGAGGCCCAAGAGGTGAGACCTCTTAAACATTTTGTGCAGGCCCAAGAGGTGAGACCGGTTAAAAATTATGTGGAGGCACAAGAGGTGAGACCTCTTAAACATTTTGTGCAGGACCAAGAGGTGAGACCTCTTAAAAATTATGTGGAGGCCCAAGAGGTGAGACCTCTTAAAAATTTTGTGGAGGCCCAAGAGGTGAGACCTCTTAAAAATTATGTGGAGGCCCAAGAGGTGAGACTTGTTAAAAATTATGTGGAGGCCCAAGGGAGACGGTTAAAATTGTGGAGGCCCAAGAGGTGAGACGTGTTAAAAATTAATGTGGAGGCCCAAGAGGTGAGGACCTGTTAAACATTTTGTGGAGGCCCAAGAGGTGAGACCTGTTAAACATTTTGTGGAAGCCCAAGAGGTGAGACCTGTTAAACATTGTGTGGAGGCCCAAGAGGTGAGACCTGTTAAACATTTTGTGGAAGCCCAAGAGGTGAGACTCTTAAAATTATGTGGAGGCCCAAGAGGTGAGACCTCTTAAACATTTTGTGCAGGCCCAAGAGGTGAGACCTCTTAAAATTATGTGGAGGCCCAAGAGGTGAGACCTCTTAAAAATTATGTGGAGGCCCAAGAGGTGAGACGTGTTTAAAAATTATGTGGAGGCCCAAGAGGTGAGACGTGTTAAAATTATGTGGAGGCCCAAGAGGTGAGACGTGTTAAAAATTATGTGGAGGCCCAAGAGGTGAGACCTGTTAAACATTTTGTGGAAGCCCAAGAGGTGAGACCTGTTAAACATTTTGTGGAAGCCAAGAGGTGAGACATGTTAAACATTTTGTGGAGGCCCAAGAGGGTGAGACCTGTTAAACATTTTGTGGAGGCCCAAGAGGTGAGACCTGTTAAACATTTTGTGGAAGCCCAAGAGGTGAGACCTGTTAAACATTGTGTGGAGGCCCAAGAGGTGAGACCTGTTAAACATTTTGGTGGAAGCCCAAGAGGTGAGACCTCTTAAAAATTATGTGGAGGCCCAAGAGGTGAGACCTCTTAAACATTTTGTGGCAGGACCAAGAGGTGAGACCTCTTAAAATTATGTGGAGGCCCAAAGAGGTGAGACCTGTTAAACATTTTGTGGAGCCCAAGAGGTGAGACCTGTTAAACATTTTGTGGAGGGCCCAAGAGGTGAGACCTGTTAAACATTTTGTGGAAGCCCAAGAGGTGAGACCTGTTAAACATTTTGTGGAAGCCCAAGAGGTGAGACCTGTTAAACATTTTGTGGAGGCCAAGAGGTGAGACTGTTAAACATTTTGTGGAAGCCCAAGAGGGTGAGACTGTAACATTTTGTGGAGGCCAAGAGGTGAGACCTGTTAAACATTTTGTGGAGGGCCAGAGGTGAGACCTGTTAAACATTTTGTGGAGGCCCAAGAGGTGAGACCTGTTAAACATTTTGTGGAAGCCCAAGAGGTGAGACCTGTTAAACATTTTGTGGAGGCCCAAGAGGTGAGACCTGTTAAACATTTTGTGGAGGCCCAAGAGGTGAGACCTGTTAAACATTTTGGTGGAAAGCCCAAGAGGTGAGACCTGTTAAACATTGTGTGGAGGCCCCAAGAGGTGAGACTGTTAAACATTTTGTGGAAGCCCAAGAGGTGAGACCTCTTAAAAATTATGTGGAGGCCCAAGAGGTGAGATCTCTTAAACATTTTGTGGCAGGCCAAGAGGTGAGACCGGTTAAAAATTATGTGGAGGCCCCAAGAGGTTGAGACCTCTTAAACATTTTGTGCAGGCCCAAGAGGTGAGACCGGCTAAAAATTATGTGGAGGC
>ONZH01029936.1:0-26791 GCA_900303285.1 Rhinella marina | reverse complement strand
AAATAATGTCCCCCATGTAGGCCCCCTGGTAAAATAATGTCCCCCATGTAGGCCCCCCTGGTAAATAATGTCCCCCTTGTAGGCCCCCTGGTAAAATAATGTCCCCTTGTAGGCCCCCTGGTAAAATAATGTCCCCCATGTAGGCCCCCCTGGTAAAATAATGTCCCCCTTGTTGTAAAATAATGTCCCCTTGTAGGCCCCTGGTAAAATAATGTCCCCCATGTAGGCCCCATGTATGTCCCCTGGTAAAATAATGTCCCCCATGTAGGCCCCCTGGTAAAATAATGTCCCCCATGTAGGCCCCCTGGTAAAATAATGTCCCCATGTAGGCCCCCCCCTGGTAAAATAATGTCCCCCATGTAGGCCCCCTGGTAAAATATGTCCCCCATGTAGGCCTGGTAAAATAATGTCCCCCTGGTGGTAAAATAATGTCCCCCATGTAGGCCCCCCTGGTAAAATAATGTCCCCATGTAGGCCCCCTGGTAAAATAATGTCCCCCATGTAGGCCCCCTGGTAAAAATAATGTCCCCCATGTAGGCCCCCTGGTAAAATAATGTCCCCCATGTAGGCCCCCTGGTAAAATAATGTCCCCATGTAGGCCCCCTGGTAAATAATGTCCCCCATGTAGGCCCCCCTGGTAAAATAATGTCCCCCCATGTAGGCCCCCTGGTAAATAATGTTCCCCCTTGTAGGCCCCCTGGTAAAATAATGTCCCCTGTAGGCCCCCTGGTAAAATAATGTCCCCCATGTAGGCCCCCTGGTAAAATAATGTCCCCATGTAGGCCCCCTGGTAAAATAATGTCCCCCAATGTAAGGGTCCCCCCTGGTAAAATAATGTCCCCCATGTAGCCCACCCCTGGTAAATAATGTCCCCCATGTAGGCCCCCTGGTAAAATAATGTCCCCCATGTAGGCCCCCCTGGGTAAAATAATGTCCCCCATGTAGGCCCCCTGGTAAAATAATGTCCCCCATGTAAAATAATGTCCCCCATTGTAGGCCCCCCTGGTAAAATAATGTCCCCATGTAGGCCCCATTGTAAAATAATGTCCCCCATGTAGGCCCCCCTGGTAAAATAATGTCCCCATGTAGGCCCCCTGGTAAAATAATGTCCCCCATGTAGGCCCCCTGGTAAAATAATGTCCCCCATGTAGGCCCCCTGGTAAAATAATGTCCCCCTTGTAGGCCCCCTGGTAAAATAATGTCCCCCTTGTAGGCCCCCCTGGTAAATAATGTCCCCCTTGTAGGCCCCCCTGGCTAAAATAATGTCCCCCATGTAGGCCCCCCTGGTAAAATAATGTCCCTATGTAGGCCCCTGGCTAAAATAATGTCCCCCTTGTAGGCCCCCCTGGTAAAATAATGTCCCCCTTGTAGGCCCCCCTGGTAAAATAATGTCCCCCTTGTAGGCCGCCTGGGTAAAATAATGTCCCCCATGTAGGCCCCCCTGGTAAAATAATATCCCCCATGTAGGCCCCACTGGTAAATAATGTCCCCCATGTAGGCCCCCTGGTAAATAATGTCCCCCATGTAGGTCCACTGGTAAAATAATGTCCCCCATGTAGGGCCCCCTTGGTAAAATAATGTCCCCCATGTAGGCCCCCCTGGTAAAATAATGTCCCCCATGTAGGCCCCCTGGTAAAATAATGTCCCCCATGTAGGCCCCCATGTAAATAATGTCCCCATGTAGGCCCCCCCTGGTAAAATAATGTCCCCCATGTAGGCCCCCATGTAAAATAATGTCCCCCATGTAGGCCCCCCTGGTAAAATAATGTCCCCATGTAGGCCCCCTGGTAAAATAATGTCCCCCTTGTAGGCCCCCCTGGTTAAAATAATGTCCCCTTGTAGGCCCCCTGGTAAAATAATGTCCCCATGTAGGCCCCTGGTAAAATAATGTCCCCCATGTAGGCCCCCTGGTAAATAATGTCCCCCATGTAGGCCCCCTGGTAAAATAATGTCCCCCATGGTTTAAATAAATGCCCCCACAGCTGCTTTTTGATGATTTAAAAAAAAAAAAAAAACTCACCTTCTCCACTTGCTCACGCTGCAGCAGTCTCTTCTCTCACGCACAGGACCTGCCGAAGGACCTGCGATGTGAGCGATGATGTCACTGAACGCGCCAACGTGATGACCACACCGCGCATAACGCAGGTCCATCGGCAGGGCCTGCTCAATGGAGACTGCACTGCGCGGGCAAGTGGATAGGGTGAGTGGCCATATGGTACCCGGTTTTAACGGCCGTTAGACGGGAACACTCCATGGAACCATAGAGACACCACCCCCGTTTAAGTCTATGGGTCTATGAAAACCACTGACCATGAATTGCATCCATGTAGGAGATGTTCTGGAAACGGACCAAACATGGATCCTTCACGGACAAACTACTGACCACCTTGTTATAGATGTCATCATGAGTAGAAGATATTGTTGGCACTTGGGCTTGTGGCGGTGCACGTGGAAGGGATGCATTGCCAGTCTTCTGAGGGCAGATATTCCTGGCACTCGCTTTCTTATATATGTTTTTATCACAACAATCAGTTGTTACATACTGTAGGATGCATTTTGGCCCATCCAGAGCCTTTGTCAACTATAGTTGTCATCAAGGACATGGAAGTGTGAAATACGCATCTTTCATATGTCACATGTGCTATCACTTAACCATTGATTTTAATTTGTTAATTCCCTCAGCCTTGTTTTTTGACTGAGGCTGTCTTCACACAGTTTTTGTGGCATTTTTGTTGGGTGTTTTTTTTTCTTGCACTGCTGTGTTTTTGCAGAAGAAATACCAGCTGCATAAGCTGGCTGAAACTGGAGTGTGTTTTTTAAACACGGCATTTTGTAGAAGTTCTCTGCAGGGAAAAATACCTCAAAATTGTATCTGAGACATTTCTGTTTAACATTTAAATTTAATGTTCAATTTGATTTTATTCAGAGTTTCTTAACTAAAAAGTTGTTGAAATCAACACCCGGTTGCTTTTATATTTGCAGTCCTAAAGTTGATTTTACTAATTATTAATCTCTAATTACACATTTATGTAGTACTGTATTGTGCGGTATATGTTAACTGTTACTGGTATGTAAACCTTGTTGTATTTATTGTCAGCAGGATACATAGATAGACTGTACAACACAGCATATATTGGTATTCCCAATCCTGTCATGAGGAATTTTCTCATACTTTTCATGACTATTAGGGCTCATTCAGACGACTGTATGATATCCGTAAAAATGCGGATCCGTTTTTTGGCGGATTACATACTGACCCATTCTCTTCTATGGGGCCCTTTTTTTCCATTCCATGGCTCCACAAAACAAATGAAACATGTCCTATACTTGTCCGTGAAAATCAGGACATAGCCCCATTGAAGTCTATGGGTCCACAAAAAAACGGATCCGTATTTTTGTGGACATCATACGGCCATCTGAATGAGCCCTTAGGCCTCGTTCAGACGGCTGTATTTTTTAAAAATATGGGGGCCGCCCGGCGTGTGTTCCACAGCGCCCGGAACACACGCCGGACTGCCCCATTGAAAATGTCTATACTTGTCCGTGCGCACAGCAAGATAGCGTGCCGCCCATAGAGGTGAGGTACCCCCCAGAAGAAGGCGTGGTCCGAAACGTACGTTGGGGTGTGCGGCTCTCCAGGTCACAGCGCTCTGCATATGGGTATGTCTTGTTATATTTATAATATGTGTTACTAAGCTACAACCTTTAACCCCTGCTAATAGATTTGTTACACTGCATATAGAGGCTCCATGTGGAGATTTATGTCACTTGACATGTGTGTAGTATAATCATCACAATCAATTTACTTATTTCCTCTATGATATTATATCTATATGGTGTAGGTGTAGCTATTTTAGGCATACCTGTTTGGACATGGTATAATAATTGTACTTTTGTGACTGCCTAATGATTATGCAGTGTTGCTGGTGACCTGGGGTTGTTGCACCTTGCTGTGCTCTTTGTCTCTATTTAGCCTCATTTTTAAACATGCTTATTTTTATGTATTTTTCAATAAAGTTTGTATTTCTTGAGCTATATGGACTCTGTTGTTCTTTGTAGGTTTTCTAGTGTTTTCTGAGTCTTGCTCAGTATATATAGGGGTATTATAGCTGGGGTATCTTTTGCCCTTTCTTCTTTCATTGTGTATATGGGCAATCTCATATTATTAACCCCTGGTCTATAGCATAGCCCAGAGTTGTTTATAAAAAGGCTTAAAGGGGTTGTCTCACGAACAATATTCTACAGTTTTCAAACCAGCACCTGGATCTAAATACTTTTGTAATTGCATGTAATTAAAAATTTTGTATAGCTACTGAGTTATTCACTAATATGTATCTGTATAGTACCACTTAATTTCTTATTTCTTTGACCTATTCACTGAGCAGGCCGCACATTCTCAGTTTTAAGTTTTAACTGCCTCCTGAGCTGTGATAGGTAGAACATGGACACGCCTCCTGAGCTGTGATAGGGAGAGCTGAGACACGCCTCCTGAGCTGTGATAGGTAGAACATGGACACGCCTCCTGAGCTGTGATAGGGAGAGCTGAGACACACCTCCTTAGCTGCAGCAGAAAAGACACTCCCGGAGCTGTCAGCTTGATATAAATCTAGCAGATCAATGAATGGGGAGATCTCTGGGTCCATGTGAGGTGCAGGGCTGGTTCTAGCTTTGTTAGAAAGGTATTGTCATGGACTATATGATGTCTGATTTTCATTTTTTACATTATTTGTGGGATAACCCCTTTAAGGGGTGATGAAAGACTAAAAGCAAAAACTATATATAAAAGTATATATAAACAATAATAAAAAAAATAATAAAAAAGCTTATATAGATAAGGGTAGAAGCTTACTTCACTAGGGAGGAAGGTACAGGATAAAGCTCAAGACACCTATATCATCTCCTCCCCCGCCAAGGTCGCTTGTAGAGTATTAGGTCTGGCTTTCAGTGTCCCCAAACAGATGGTCGCAGGGCTCCAAAAATGTTTCAGGAAGTCTTTATTAGAATATAAAATCTCAACGCGTTTCAGGGAAGAATATAAAATCTCAACGCGTTTCTGGTGATGGTAAGTTCATTGGTGATGGTAAGTTCACTAAAAGAGTTCAGGAGGGGCCTGGATGTATTTCTGGAGGTAATAATGTTACAGGTTATAGTTACTAGAGAGGGGTCGTTGATCCAGGGAGTAATTCTGATTGTCTGATTGGAGTCGGGAAGGAATTTTTTTCCCTAAAGTGAGGAAAATTGGCTTCTACCTCACAGGGGTTTTTTTGCCTTCCTCTGGATCAACTTACAGGATAACAGGCCGAACTGGATAGACAGAGGGCTTTTTTCGGACTTGTAAGCTATGTTACTATGTTTCGGGGAAGAATATAAAAGCTTGACGCATTTCAGGGAAGAACCCCTTTCTCAAGAGAACGTGCTTCTGCCCACAAGGCGGAGAACTTCCGGCTGGGTGAAACGCATGTTGGAACGTAGCGCCCAGCGCTGCTAACCGCTGCCCCACCAATGCAGACACTCTGGGTCTGGCCCCTGCCCTCCACCTGATAAGCGACACAACTTGTTTGCTGGACACTATATTATTATGTGTTGTCCGACACTGAGTTCTATGAATATATCTGTTCCCTACAAAGTGTTTGTTTAATTACCCCCTGATGAACCAGCTTATGGAGAAACGTGTCGGGGTTCTCCTTTATAACCAGGGTTTATTTTTCCTTTAATGAATATATCTATGGTAGTGTTGAGTGAGCCTGCTCGGCCGAACTCGCTGTTCGGTTGAGCATGCCTACGCTCGGGTCCGCTCGGTGTTCGACGAACACCGAGTGTACTCGAGCGCAATACTCGAGTCTCTTCCCCGCACGTTTGTTCGCTGCTACTCAGTGAATAAACGTGCAGGAGAGTACTGGCATTCACTGTAATGTTGATTTGTATGCTAATGCGTACAAATTCAGTTAATTAGCATACTTTTACGAGTGAAAGGAGTAAAAGAGGAGAAGTCGCGATTCTGACCTTTTTCTATTAACCAGACAAACGGGGGGGGGGGGGGGGGGTGACTGGTTTAGTCCCATTGACTAACATTATGCTCAGGTGCTCAGTCGAGCACTCGAGCACAGAGGTGCTCGCTCAACACTAATCTATGGGATTATGACTCTGTTTGATCTATCTTTGTAGATACATGTAGGGCTATACAGGGCCACTTGTAGGTTTAGGTACGGGGACCGGGGATCCCTACCACAGAGGGAGACCCCTGGACTGAGTCTATGTTTCAGGGCGTAACAGGTAGAGTATAGAGTGGTCCCCTTATCTATTGCTCTAACTAATACCAGTACCTTTATCCATTATTTTGGTCCTGTATAGAGATACTATTAGATCACCTGCACAATGTTTAACCTTCTACGTAATATTAATAAAGGTAGTTTTTATCTGTAATACTTATTTATTCTTTATTTTCTTTATTTTCTATATTCTTTATTTTCTTTAATTTATTCTGTATTTAGAGGGTTTGATTTGGGGATCTTTAGTTGACCTGTTCTGGGTTCTTTTTTTTTTCTGTTTACCGTAAGACAGCTCAGATGACAGCTGATGGGATCTCTGATCTTTTAAAAACGCTTTTTATAGCTCAGTTCTTATCGTACTGATAAGAATGTGGCTTAAATAAGTGTTTATGGCCTGTCAGTAGATTAGAGATAAAGTTTATTAGATGATTGGCACAAAGTGAAAGTGAAAGTACCAGTCACACATCTAGACAAAGAGTTAACCATCTGTGATGCAACAGCTGAATATTTTTGCTAAAGATCAATTGAAAAAAATGATTGTTAGCCCAAAATGAGTAAAATGAAATCATAAAAAATTTCCCCTGAAGGTGTACATAGCCTTTAAGCAGTTACTGTAAAATTCACTGCTAATACTCTGATCTAAAACCGATAAAGCTATCTGGTATTTCTTTTTATAACCCTCAAAAATCTCTCTCTGCTTGTCCTTGAAGACTGATTTGAATGAAGGAAATATGCAGAGAATGTCCACAAATAGTACAACAAATTCCCAACTGCTGCTAGGATGGCATTGTTCCGACAACAAGATCCTAAAATCTTATTTGTCTCTCGGAAAAAATGCGTTGGCTTAAGCTTTCAAAGGCCATCAATCAAATGGCTGTCCTCACCACCTGCCATCACTCCGGGATCCAGAAGTCAGAGAAAGTATATTTCTCTGTCTAGCAATTCTTGTCCCAACATACATATTGTAGGTAACAATCGTCCAATTGCAATTTCATTCATTATTTTAATGAATTATAAATTGCTCTAATAACAGATTATTAAATACTTTTTTGTATAAATTCATGAAACATGAAATTAATTTGGCTGAAAAAAATAAAAACAATACATGCAAAAATATTTATTTCGCTGTCTAAAGTCTTGGCATTTACATTCATTTCTAGTGTTGATCGAGCACCGTAGTGCTCGGGTAGAACACTAGGTGGTGCTCGACTGCTCTACCGAGCACCTGAGCACAATGGAAGTCAATGGAGAACGAGAGTACTAAACCAGGCACCCCCTGCTCTGAAGAGGGGGGGTGTCTGGTTCATAGGGAAAGGTGAGAAAATGGAAACACCACTGAAATGGTTTGGGAACAGCATAAGAAGGATGTCTGGATGCATCTTGGACTACAAAGTTGCTGACAAGAATACGCCCAAAACCGAGGATAAAATTGATTTTAAAGGAAAAAATTGTTAGGAAATTACACTGAATGTCACAGGTATTTAGGATGTTTAAATGTTATACAGCAGACATAGCGCAGGGAATATCGCCGTCACTAACGGCAGGAAAAATTTCACTCAATGTCAGAATTATTTACGATAAACAAACGTTAAACAGCAGACACAGCGCAGGTAATGTCGCCTTGATTAGTGGCAGAAAAAAATACACTCGATGTCAGGCATTTAAGAATACAGAAACGTTATAATGCACACGCAGCACAGGTAATGTCGCCATGATTAGTGGCAGAAAAAAATACACTGGATTTCAGGTATTTAGGATATAGAAACGTTATTCTGCACAGGTAATGTCGCCTTGATTAGCGGCAGAAAAAATACAACGGATGTCAGGTATTTAGGATACAGACACGTTATACTGCACATGCTGCACTGGTGGTGTTAAGGTCTGGCAAACTTGCACAATTTTTGCCCCCCCCCAAAAAAATAAAATATTGCAGCCAGATATAAAAATAGTCCTTAAAAGGACTTTTGGGTCTTTTAAGCAGAAAATCTATCCCCGCCTAGACAATTTCTATCCCTACACTATCTGTTCCTCCTTGCAGCAGCTATCCCTGACTCGGACTGAGCCGGGTCACATGTCACCGGGTGCTATATTGCACCCGATGACTTGTTCCCGGCCAGCCAATCACTGTAATGCCAGTGACCAACATGCCTACGGCATTACAGTGAATGCCAGTACCTCCCCGCATGCTGATTGGCTGCATAGCAGCCAAGAAACGTGCGGGGAGGGGACTCGAGCATGGCGCTCGTGCACACGCGGTGTTTGGCCAAACACCGGGTTGTGCCGAGCATGGCCATGCTCGACCGAATACAGTATTCGACCGAGCATGCTCGCTCAACACTATTAATTTCCCAACCTCAAAAAGTTTTACTTCTGATCTTTGAGAGCCAAGATTGTCAGGCATGGTGTATCTTTTGATGTTATACCTATTCCTTGGCAGAACCCTCCAGGCTTGGTTGATGTGCCACAATGAGCCATTTTGTCAATTATATTGTAAGGACAGCTTTATCCAAGTTATAAGGTCCACATAGGAGGGGTGGGGATGAGATTTGTTTGTTGAGATGTTCAAAAGATTTCTTAAGAATTCTACCCCACTGACTCCAAAAATGTATTTCAAGCAGGAAATTGGATAAGCATTCTTCTATGTTGTTGGGACAGCTCATTCTGCATTACCTGTGTGAATAATATCAATAGAATATTTTTATGACTGCCAGAATTGCTAAATGGACCTTTGAGCCAGGGCTCAGCAGATTGCTCCTCTTCCTTGCAGCCCCAGAGGCGCCAATAGTCGTTGGGCAGCTGCCCCTTTCGTGACCAAAACGCCTGCACAGGCTCACAGCAGCCATCTTACCGCATACCCGCGGAGACTACGTCGATCATCATACAGGGACCACCTCAAGCTCACTGAAGAAGGCAATAAGCCGAAAACGTTTTGAGCTTCAGAGCTGCTTCTTGTCAAGCTATATGCTTGTAACCATTAAAATTGCATTGAAACAAAACCTTGGAGTACAGGAACCTCATTTATTATCAATAGTAGTAGTAGTGGCACTTGTAGCCACAATAGTGTTGGTACGGGCAGTGGTAGCCATGGTGACAGTGGCACTTTGGACAAGTACAGAGGAGGGAATTGTGAGGGGGACCAAGGAGTACATGTAGACATTTCTTATAATAGTGGCAGGGAAGAAGAGTATTATGATGATGATTGTGTGTAGAACGGGACCTGGGAGCCAAATCGGGTTAATGAGGAGGAGGGTGGTGACCGCTGTGTCAATAAAAAGCAGAGAGAGCGTATGACCAAAATCTCCCAAAAAAACTGCCAGGGCCAGATCTCTTTTTATTGTGATCAGTTTGGGAACTGGTGATTCTGCTGATATTGTGAGCGTAGGCTCAAAATAAGGCAGACCTAGGCCAAAGTCAGCTGCTGGTAGCTCGGTGCGAGTATCTCCCTAGTTTTTCTCCACAGTGCCAGCAGCTGTGTGTAAGATCTGATCTGCAGGATAAATGTAAAATTTAAAAAAATTAATAACAAGATAAAGAAAAAGGTTGGATACTAGAGAGAAAAAAATATCCTAAGAGAGACCTCATAGAGCATCATACAAAAATTTTCAGACCACTTGCAGCACTTTCGATTCAGTTAGAATCGATTCAGACCCAAAATGAATTAGTCAACCAATTAGACCAAATGGAACCCGAATTGTGCCCATCCATATCTATAGTTAAATAACATAACTTTTGACTGTAGCAAATTTACTGTCAAAAATTATTTTTTATTTCTTTATCTAAATGGATCATAGAGTGCAGGCAGGCTTTTCAGCACCAGTGGGACAAAATCTGTTGGTGCCTAAGGCAGTGGTCAGATTTTGACTCACTACACTTGGTCCTTGAAACCCAGCATGATAATTGTTGACAGGGGCATCGCTATCCGGCCCTGACCACCGGATCCTCTAAGGGGGCCCCCTGCTTCAGGCCCTGACCACCGGATCCTCTAAGGGGGCCCCCTGCTTCAGTCGGGACTCCAGAGTGGGGAATTTCCCAGGTTAGGAGTCCCTGCTTTGACTCCATATATGGCTATGTCCATATATGGAGTTAGTGTTATGAAAGGTGAAAGGGGTATTCCTACTATGCTTGGGAAAACCCTGTATATTTATAAGCCTAGTTTAGACTCTAATTTTAAAATACTCATGTGGGGATTTGAACTCACAACCTTCTACATTACAGGCAAGTACCTTAACCACTGGGCTATGGCGCTCAGTGTTAAGCAAATGATGAAAAACCTCATAGAAGTTCTCTTGTATAATGCAAGAGAACCTCTTAGGAGGTTTTTCAATATCAGAGAAACCTCTATGAGGTTTTTCACCATTGACTTAACACTGAGCTCAATAGCCCAGTGGTTAAGGTACTTGTAATGTAATAGGTTGTGAGTTCAAATCCCCACAGGAAATTTTGAAAATAAAGGCTAAATAAAGCTTAAGTACACAGCCTGTCATTTTGGGGTGTGTTTATTACTTTTTATTCAATTTTCTTGGGAGATAAAGTGTTCTGTTACACCATATAGGCGAACTTTTTTTCAATATTTTAAAAGTATGGGTGTTTTTGCATGCCTATAATGCCATTTTGTTCTTTTTTTGTGTGAAGAATGGGGTGATTTTACATTTTTTTAAATATTTTCAAAACTTTTTTTTTATTTTTTTATTTTTTAAGTCCCCTAAGTGGACCACAACTTACAATCATCAGATGTAAATTGCTCCATTAGTCTGTATTGAAATCATTATATCGCAGTTCACTGCTGCCACCTAGTGGCCTGAACTGGGATATACTAACAATGAACCTGGAAGCCTGGTACAGGCTGAGGCTTATTTACAGAACAGGGTGCTTTCACCAATCTTCGCTGGTGGAAAGCGTGCCTGAAGAGAAATCCCGCGTCAGGACGTAGTATGCGCACGATGACCTGACGCTGCATATGGGGGTTGAGTGGGCTCATATGGGGGCTGATGGGGGCTGAGTGGGCTGATTTGAGGTCTGATGGGGGCTGAGTGGGCTGATTTAAGGTCTGATGGGGGCTGAGTGGGCTGATCTGAGGTCTGATGGGGGCTGAGTGGGCTGATCTAAGGTCTGATGGGGGCTGATTTAAGGTCTGATGGGGGCTGAGTGGGATGATTTAAGGTCTGATGGGGGCTGAGTGGGCTGATCTGAGGTCTGATGGGGGCTGAGTGGGCTGATCTGAGGTCTGATGGGGGCTGATTTAAGGTCTGATGGGGGCTGAGTGGGCTGATCTGAGGTCTGATGGGGGCTGAGTGGGCTGATTTAAGGTCTGATGGGGGCTGAGTGGGCTGATCTGAGGTCTGATGGGGGCTGAGTGGGCTGATCTGAGGTCTGATGGGGGCTGATTTAAGGTCTGATGGGGGCTGAGTGGGCTGATCTGAGGTCTGATGGGGGCTGAGTGGGCTGATTTAAGGTCTGATGGGGGCTTAGTGGGCTGATTTAAGGTCTGATGGGGGCTGAGTGGGCTGATCTGAGGTCTGATGGGGGCTGAGTGGGCTGATTTAAGGTCTGATGGGGGCTGAGTGGGCTGATCTGAGGTCTGATGGGGGCTGAGTGGGCTGATCTGAGGTCTGATGGGGGCTGAGTGGGCTGATCTGAGGTCTGATGGGGTCGGAAAAGGTGATCTGAGGTCTGATGAAAAATATTTTTTTCTTATTTTGCTACTCTAAAATCTGTGGTGCGTCTTATAAAGCGAAAAATACAGTAACTGTGTTGTTAGCGCATTATTACAAAATTTTTGGCCCCACTTTTGATTTTGCCCAGAGCCACAATTTGTCTAAAACCGGCCCCGGCTGGGGGGGGTGACTGTGGGGGTTTTTATGCCAGGGGGTGTGACTGTGGGGGATTGTATGCCGGGGGGGGGGCGACTGAGGGCCATATTCATTGGGGCTTGGGCCCCGGATCTTTTGAGACCCTAGCAACGCCTCTGATTGTTGAAGACAATAATGTATTTAATTTTCCCTGTTACACCTTTCCCCACCAATCCCTAGTGTTCTTATGTTCCAGCAGGACTTTTTTTTTCCTTTAAAATTCAACTCACCCTTCAGTGTTGCCCTAGACAACCACCTACTTTGCTTAACTCTTCTCCGAACCCTGTTTTAAAGTCCTATGAGAAAATGGATTTTAAATCCTAAAATATATGTTGTCATCTGTTTGCTCCCATCTCAAGTGGGAGCGATCCAAAATAAAGCACATGAGGTACAACCAAATTCTCCTGAGGTGACCGATATTGGAAACTCAAGTGCTGATGGACAACTTAACCCAAGCATTTGGAAGATTAGCTAAAAATACTTTTTTTTTGCTTTTCATAATCTTTTGCTCTAACGGATGGCCGCAGATCACTCGATGAAGGAGCGAAACGCTCATTTATTGGGTGAAATGATTAGTGGTGGGCACACCTCGATCATCGATCCAGGGCAGCAGATTGTGCTGTCTAAACAGCACTCTACTGCCCAGGAGCAATGATTTTGTATGAGGATGAGCGATAGTAGCAGTGATCGCTCATCCTCATACTGTGCAGGTGACCTGCTGCACCTCAACCCCACTTAAAGGGGTTGTCCGGGTTCAGACCTGAACCCGGACATACCCAGGATTTCACCCAAGCAGCCCGCCTGACAACAGCATCGGAGCAGTTCATGGTCCAATGCCCTCCCTTGCCCTGCACTAGATCGCGCAGGTCAAGGGCTCTTTTGTTTATAAACACACACTGCCGGGTGGAGGCTTCCGCCCGGCAGTGTGTTTGGTGAAGTCACCGGCTGTGATGGGCCGGCTTTAACGCTGCCCTAGCGGTTTTGCTGGCTAGGGTAGTGCTAAAGCCCGCCCATCAGTGCCAGTGACATCAAAGGCAGTGAGCTGGACGGAAGCCTCCGCCTGGCAGAGCCCGGTTCGTCACCGGAACTGGGCAAAATGCTCTGTGCGATATAGCGCAGGCCAAAGAAGAGCATTGGAGCATGAGATGCTCCGATGTGCTTGTCAGGCAGGCTGCCTAGGTGAAATTATGGGTATGTCCGGGTTCAGCTCTGAACCCGGACAACCCCTTTAACAAGCAGCCCACCTAAAACCTAAATCCACCTTAACTTTTACGGCTGATAAGATACTTACTAAGGTACATAAACATACTATCTGGATTATACTCCACAACTGAGGCTTCATATGTTTTCTGCTATCAAAAGTGCTCCACGTTTTATTTTTTTAATACCAGAATGTAAATAAATTAGAAAAAAAATGTGAAGTAAAAAGTATAACAATTAAAGTTATAGAAACAAAAACAACAAAAAATGGCATTACAATTTACTGAATAGTGAAGTAACAAAAAGCTATTATAAAATGTGCAATAAATTATTTCGGATGTGCTCAGGTTTGATAGTTTTGGGAAATTTTAAAAATGTTTGACATTCTCTAATTTTAGCAATTCGTAGGGAGCATAATAGATTATTTGTATTAGAATAAATGATGCTGCAGTAAAAAGGAAATCTATTGAACGTTGGTGTGGTAAGAATACAGTTATGATCATGATTTAGGTTAATGTGCAGAAATGGGAGTGATTTTCTCCTCGGATAGGTACATTCTGGGTTTTTTGACTATTGGGGTTTGAATGGTTTTAGAAAATCACAGAAAAATGTAATCAAAATGGTTGATTCAACCTATTAGAGGGTTGTCTAGTTAAAAAGAATAAATTAGTATTTTTAACTAGAATATTTTAATGGAAAAAGATCATCTGTTCAGGATCCTCAGCTTTTGGCAAGAAGGTCTCATTCTGGATGACTAGCATTATGTAGCTTACCAAATAATTTATACAAAGCATGTTATACATACTTCCTCCTGTGGGGGCACTGTAGGGAAACTTAACCAGGTTTCCACACTGACTACAGCTGGTCACTGCACACATTTTGGGATCAGATTATAGTCAAGGTATTCTTCTAACAAAAGGGTTTATATGAAATGAAAAAAAAAAAAATAATTTAAACAAATGACCAGGAAACTTTTTACGGATAACTGCTGAAGATTTTGTATTGGGTAACGCCAGGGCTACATGTCACAATAGGTTTATTTGTGGCTCAGAAATAGCTTTACGTTTGGTCCTGTAGCTATGCGCCATTTGTAGAATCTATTTTATAACATCTAAACCATCTTAGCATCGTTAAAAAGAGCGTGCAGCTTTCCACGAGGGAGATTACAGTACAGTGCAGTAAACAGCCATGCCCTTAGAATAGAACCATTACTCATGTCTTCCAGTCATGCGAAAGATTTCCATTATGTAGGTTATGTAATGTGGCTATAATCGATTGTCCCATTGGGTATAAAACCCACACCATGTAACCAGACAGATACACGTGTAGGGGAATGAGGCAATTCTTCACTACATGTAACCTGACATCCTTGTTGATGGCCCAGTATGTAAAAGGTACATCTCTATGGACAATTCCTTGAAATACCTCATACTATAACTGTCATCAGTTGTGAAAATCAGGTTTTCTCCTAAATCTTTTCTATACATACAACCAGCATTTCTTCTGTGTGCACTGCTTCAAAGCGTGCTTTCTGGTCTTGTAGAGGAATGTGCTTCCCTCTCTCACATTCGTACTCTAGCCTTCACTTGTAAAAGCTCTTCTCTAGGTTTAGTTGGGCCTACAACCTGGATCAGCCTTGGACAAGTTATGAATATCTTCCTTATATTATCTCCTGATCTATTTCCATTGGCCATTAACCACTTTTAATTACCATATCAGACTATTGCTTTCATCTTCTTTTCTATTTAGAACTATCATGTAATTACTGAGTCCAGTAATATGGTCTTCTTACCTCACATGTTTCATGTTGATTCCTGACCTTCAACATATCAGCAATTCTACCCCAACTGCTGTTTATTCCCCTATTTAGTATATAACTCTACTACTCAGGGTTTCTGGGCAAAATCTATGTGTTGTCTGGGGAGTACTTTTTCTTATTAAGGAGAGGATATAGTACCTGTGTGGAGTATTGTAGGCCAGGCAGTGCCCCTCTGGGTTTCTGGGAAAGATATTGAAATTACCTTCCCTAAGCCTATATGATGTCAGTAGATGTGCTAATTTTCAGATATTTTACTCAGAAACCCAGAGGAATATTGTCTAGCTTACGATACTCCGCATGCATACTCGGTGCCCTCCATATGAAGAAATAGCACTCCAACGAAGGCCTCAGGCAGCCAAGCATGCAATAGTCATCATGTACATTAACTGGTCTCCATAGTAGAAATTCTACTGACCCAGAGGTTCCTCAAGGCCTCTCAACTAGAAAGTATGATTGAATGTTTAAAAGACAGAGCAGTGCACTTTTTTTTTTTAATTGTTTTGGAAAGAGAGCTACATTGTATATGGTTTCCATGTGTGTACAAAGGTTACAAGAACACTTAGCTCTAACATATAAACTAGTCTGCACTGTATTTTATTCATGAAAGCACCAAGCCTGGAGCAAAAAAAAATGAAAATAAAAAACCTGAATACCTCAAGAAAAATGTACCTTACGTAGCACACTGCACGGTGCTCTTTATCATTAGGGAGACAAAATAATATGCATGATGAGTATTGTATGCCAGGAGACAATACTCTTGCTTTCTCGGAAGACTATATGTAAATCTTATATCGGCTGGCATTGGATAAGATCAGTGTTCTTTTCTTTTTTTGAAAGAAAAGCTATTTTGAGTATCTTTCCCAGAAACCCAAATTAGCTTGTCTGACAAAATGTAAAAAAGAGGATATCCTATCTAATGCCAGTAGAATTAAGATATGCAGTACAGACCAAAAGTTTGGACACACCTTCTCATTCAAAGAGTTTTCTGTATTTTCATGAATATGAAAATTGCAGATTCACATTGAAGGCATCAAAACTATGAATTAACACATGTGGAATTATATACTTAACAAAAAAGTATGAAACAGCTGAAAATAAGTCTTATATTCTAGGTTCTTCTAAGTAGCCACCTTTTGCTTTGATTACTGCTTTGCACACTCTTGGCATTCTCTTGATGAGCTTCAAGAGGTAGTCACCTGAAATGGTATTCCAACAGTCTTGAAGGAGTTCCCAGAGATGCTTAGCACTTGTTGGCCCTTTTGCCTTCACTCTGCGATCCAGCTCACCCCAAACCATCTCGATTGTGTTCAGGTCTGGTGAATGTGGAGGCCAGGTCATCTGGCGTAGCACCCCATCACTCTCCTTCCTGGTCAAATAGCCCTTACACAGCCCGGAGGTGTGTTTGGGGTCATTGTCCTGTTGATAAATAAATGATGGTCCAACTAAACGCAAACTGGATGGAATAGCATGCCGCTGCAAGATGCTGTGGTAGCCATGCTGGTTCAGTATGCCTTCAATTTTGAATAGATCCCCAACAGTGTCACCAGCAAAGCCCCCCCACACCATCACACCTCCTCCTCCATGCTTCACGGTGGGAACCAGGCATGTAGAGTCCATCCGTTCACCTTTTCTGCGTCGCACAAAGACACAGTGGTTGGAACCAAAGATCTCAAATTTGGACTCATCAGACCAAAGCACAGATTTCCACTGGTCTAATGTCCATTCCTTGTGTTCTTTAGCCCAAACAAGTCTCTTCTGCTTGTTGCCTGTCCTTAGCAGTGGTTTCCACCATGAAGGCCTGCTGCACACAGTCTCCTCTTAACAGTTGTTGTAGAGATGTGTCTGCTGCTAGAACTCTGTGTGGCATTGACCTGGTCTCTAATCTGAGCTGCTGTTAACCTGCGATTTCTGAGGCTGGTGACTCGGATGAACTTATCCTCCGCAGCAGAGGTGACTCTTGGTCTTCCTTTCCTGGGGCGGTCCTCATGTCAGCCAGTTTCTTTGTAGTGCTTGATGGTTTTTGCAACTGCACTTGGGGACACTTTCAAAGTTTTCCCAATTTTTTGAACTGACTGATCTTCATTTCTTAAAGTAATGATGGCCACTCGTTTTTCTTTACTTAGCTGCTTTTTTCTTGCCATAATACAAATTCTAACAGTCTATTCAGTAGGACTATCAGCTGTGTATCCACCTGACTTCTGCCCAACACAACTCATGGTCCCAACCCCATTTATAAGGCAAGAAATCCCACTTATTAAACCTGACAGAGCACACCTATGAAGTGAAAACCATTTCAGGTGACTACCTCTTGAAGCTCATCAAGAGAATGCCAAGAGTGTGCAAAGCAGTAATCAAAGCAAAAGGTGGCTACTTTGAAGAACCTAGAATATAAGACATATTTTCAGTTGTTTCACACTTTTTTGTTAAGTATATAATTCCACATGTGTTAATTCATAGTTTTGATGCCTTCAGTGTGAATCTACAATTTTCATAGTCATGAAAATACAGAAAACTCTTTGAATGAGAAGGTGTGTCCAAACTTTTGGTCTGTACTGTAGGATTTGCATCTATTCTTCCGAGAAAGCAAGAGCAGTTTTGTCTGGCATACAATATGTATGAGTATTTTTTTGCCTCCCTAATGATAAACAGCACCACACAGAGTACTCCCCAGGATCCATCAGTTACTTTAACCATTTTCCCCCAATTGGGGGCATAACAACTATAGGAGCAGATCATGTGACTGTTATAGGGCTCATAACTCTTAGCAAATGAGACAGTGGAAAACATGGACCAAGGGTCATTAAAAAGGGTTGACAGCTGACAACTTTTTTTTTTTTTTTGTTTGTTGAACTTATGAAAGTATATAACACTATGTACTGAAACACATTCACATGAGATCACAGTATCAGAAGGTGACACCCCCTGAGCTGTCAGGACAAGGGGTGCAGGAGTCTTGTGTAATCACACACTCAGCCTCCTCCATTCATCATGTACTGTGCCCCCATGTGGAGGAACAGGTAAGGAGTAACCTCACTGATGATACAGGGGGATGGGCTGAGCTGGGGGCGCACATATAGAGGGACTCCACACCATTAGGGAGACGAGTGATATATAATATAACTATACACTGGGCAGTACTGGGAGCTCCATGTCTCCATTATAATGTCCATAGTGATGATATCTCCTGCTGCAGCCTCTGGACGATATGGTGAAGATACCAAGACAAATCATCTCCGAGGCCTGGTCATCACACAGAATGATGGGAAATCAGCCATGAGGAATTCAGATGATGAGGATAGTGGAAAGTTTTCAAATGGTAATTACATCATGATGAAGACTCCTGGGGGCCATGCACGCTGTACTGAGCCCTGCCCAGTGTATAGCTATATTATATATCACATGTCTCCCTAATGGTGCAGAGTCCCTCTATGTGTGCGCCCCCAGCTCAGCCTATCCCCCTGTATCATCAGCGAGGTTACTTCTTACCTGTTCCTCCATATGGGGGTGCAGTACATGCAGAAGTGTATAAAATTATACAGAAGAAGATAAAACAGATTATTAATGATGCTAAAGCTTTGAAGGAGGAAGAAATGGCCAAATCAGTTAAGGAGGATAATAAAACTTTCTTCATATATATTAGTGACAGGAAAAAGAAAAACTGCAGCATTACAAAACTTAGCAATGGAAAAAATCTGTATATAGATTGGAATAAGACGGTCGCTGACCATCTGAATAACTACTTCATAATCAGAACATGGCATTGCCTCTAGTTGTAAGGTTTCAGCCCCAGCGTTTTCAGAGGCCGATGTTCTACAGGAACTTGTCCGTCTAAAGTTAAATAAGGCAATGGGTCCAGATGGCATCCACCCCAGAGTTCTTAAAGAACTCAGATCTGTATAATCAGTCCCTTCTTACAGGAGATGTTCCTGATGATTGGAGAATGGCTAATGTTGTACCCATTCACAAGAAGGGTAGTAGAGAAGCTAGTAACTATAGGCCAGTCAGCTTGACATCTGTAGTGGTAAAAATGATGGAGACTCTTCTAAAAAAGAAGATAATTGACCACCTAACAACAAACAACTTGATGGACCCAAACCAGCATGGCTTTACTGAGGGCCGATCATGTCAGACTAATCTCATTGATTTCTTTGACTATGTAACTAAAGTGCTGGATGAAGGTGGTGCTGTGGATATCGCCTACCTGGATTTCAGTAAAGCTTTCGATACATTTCCCCATAAAGAGCTGATAGAGAAGTTATCAAGAATTGGACTTAACCCCTGGATAGTTCAGTGGATCTGCAGTTGGCTGAAGGACAGATACCAGAGGGTTGTTGTTAATGGAGTGTATTCTGAGGAGAGGCTGGTTACAAGTGGGGGCCACAAGGATCTGTTCTGGGTCCTGTTCTGTTTAACATGTTTGTAAGTGACATAAGGGACGGCTTGGTAGGGAAGGTTTGCTTGTTTGCTGATGACACAAATGTGTGTAATAGGGTTGATGTTCCAGTAGGTGTCGGTAATATGGAGAATGATTTATCTTTATTAGATAAGTGGTCAAAACAATGGAAACTTCAGTTCAATGTTTCCAAATGTAAAATAATGCACTTGGGGAGAAGAAATCCTCTATCTGAGTATAGTATTGGCAGTTCTGTGCTAACAAAGACCTCAGAAGAGAAGGATTTGGGGGTAGTCATCTCTGACAGCCTCAAAATGAGTAACCAATGCAGCCAGGCGGTAGGGAAAGCAAATCGTATGCTTGGCTGCATAGCTAGAGGTATAACAAGCAGAAAGAGGGAGATTGTGATCCCTCTGTATAGAGCAGTGATTTTCAACCAGTGTGCCTCCAGCTGTTGCAAAACTACAACTCCCATCATGCCCAGGCAGCCTACAGCTATCAGCCTACAGAAGGGCATGGTGGGAGTTGTAGTTTTGCAACAGCTGGAGGCACACTGGTTGAAAATCACTGGTATAGAGCTCTAGTGAGACCAGATCTGGAATACTGTGTTCAATTCTGGAGACCTCACCTGCAAAAGGATATTGGGTCCAAAGAAGAGCTACAAAAATGGTGGAAGGTCTAAAGCATAGAACTTATCAAGAAAGACTCCGAGTTCTTAATATGTATAGTCTGGAGGAAAGAAGAGAAAGGGGGGACATGATTGAAACCTTTAAATATGTTAGAGGACTGAATAAAGTTCAGGAGGGAAGTGTTATTAATAAGAAACTGAACACAAGAACAAGGGGGCACAATCTGAGGTTAGAGGGGGGAAAAAATCAAGAACAACATTAGAAAATATTATTTCACTGAAAGAGTAGTAGAAGCTTGGAACAAACTTCCAGCAGAGGTGGTTGATACATCCACAGTAACTGAATTTAAACATGCCTGGGATAAACTCAAAAATATCAGAGGATAGTTACGCCCAACCTACTTGACTCAGTGGCTTCTATCATGAATTATTATGACTGAGTACACCTCATTTGGTTTATATGTAATTATTATAGTATTAAAACTTAACTTTTATTGCTTCATTCAAATATATCAGGTGTGATAGGTTAAAAAAGGAAAGGGTATTCGGCCAGTGTTAGTATTGCTGGTGAGTTAAATCCCTAGAAGGCTCCTAGGTGGTCTACTATGGATGGGAGTCACTATTGTATACAGAATAACAGGTGTCCCTCAGTTCGCCCTCAATGGCCACTGCCTTGCCTTGTCTTGATGCTACATGACATGACGTCCTCCTGAAGAACCGATTAGGGGAAATGTGTTGAGGGCATAGTTAGCACAATTAGGAAGGGATTCCTAGATAGGTCCGAGGGTCCAGAGGCTGGGGGTCGCCCTTTCAAGGGCGAGTGCTCCGACTACAGCCACCATAGGGTCTCACCACTGACTAGTCAGCACCTTTGAGGGACAGTACCTAGACCCAACAAGTTAGCCTAGTACCTGATATACTTACCTCAATAAGCGGACTTTGCACCCTTAATAGAACTGAGGACACCTGTTATTCTGTATACAATAGTCCCAGCCGTACTAGACCACCTAGGAGCCTTCTAGGGATTTAACTCACCAGCAATACTAACACTGGCAGAATATCCCTTCCTTTTTTAACCTATCACACCTAATGTATTTGAATGAAGTAATAAAAGTTATGTTTTAATACTATAATAATTACATATAAACCAAATTAGGTGTACTCAGTCATAAAAATTCATGCCTGGGATAAACATGTATCGATCCTAAGATAACAATAAAGGAAAAATATAAGGGCAGACTAGATGGGTCAGGTGGTCTTTTTCTGCCGTCAATCTTCTATGTTTCTATGAATGGAGGAGGCTGAGTATGTGACTACACAAGACTAGTGTTGAGTGAGCACCTCTGTGCTCATATGCTCGGGTGCTCTGGCCGAGCACTAGGGAGTGCTCGAATGCTCGACCGAGCATAATGTTAGTCAATGGGACTAAACCAGGCACTCCCCGCTCGGAAGAGGGAAGGGTGTCTGGTTAATAGAAAAAGCTCAGAATCGCAACTTCTCCTCTTTTACTCCTTTCACTCGTAAAAGTATGCTAATTAACAGAATTTGTACGCATTAGCGTACAAATCAATATTACAGTGCGGGGAAGAGACTCCAGCATTGCACTCGAGTACACTCGGTGTTCTGCCGAACACCAAGTGGACCCAAGCGTAGGCATGCTCGGCTGAACAGCGAGTGATGCCCTATTCTCTTGAATGATTGGCAGCATTGTATATAATGTCCATCCAAATATGCATTTAGCAGTTGGTCTGGGGAAGAGGTTGAATTAAGAATTCGGGGGGAGGGTAGGCACCATTTCAATGTATCATCCAATTTCTTCATCTTTCCCTCATGGCTGATTTCCCATCATTCTGTGTAATGACCGAGCCCTGGAGATGATTTGTCTTGGTATCGTCACCGTATCGTCCAGAGGCTGCAGCAGAAGATGACATCACTATGGACGTTATACAGGAGACATGGAGCTCCCAGTACTGCCCAGTGTATAGATATATTATATATCACACATCTCCATAATGGTGCAGAGTCCCTCTATATGTGCGCCCCCAGCTCAGCCCATCCTCCTGTATCATCAGTGAGGTTACTCCTTACCTGTTCCTTCACATGGGGGCGCAGTACGTGATGAATGGAGGAGGCTGAGTGTGTGATTACACAAGACTCCTGCACCCCTTGTCCTGACAGCTCAGGGGGGTGTCACCTTCTGATACTCTGATCTCTTCCATGTGAATGTTGTAAAACATAAGAGTGGATTTGTTCTATCTTGGTCTGTTAGCTGTTATTGGTGTACATTGAACTCTATTAGGATGGATCAATGTGAAATGCCTCTAAAGGGTTCTGTTTTGTATTCTGTTATAATGGAATATATCATGTGTATGCAAACCCACCCTAAGTTGTTTGGTTTCCCCCCTATAAGATAGCAGAAGGAATCAGTCAGAGTGTTCTAATCTGGTGCCAGAGCCTGGAAGTGAAAGCCAGCTGCCCATCTCCACTGTGGAGCTATGTTCTGAGACGATGTGGTGGTGTGGAAATAAGTCTCACCTACACCTGCCAGCTAGCTACATGCAGGGTTATGGCTGGGTTCACATAGTAGATGCTTAACATACAGGATCTGTTTTCTAATTTCATTTTGTTTTCTGTTCTTCTGACAGATCAGAAGAATAGAAAACAAAATGGTGACGTGAAGCCAGCTTCAACAGTCATTAGTTAAGAAGAACAAGCTGCAGTCCATACAAAAGCATAGAACCTGACTACAGTACAACTACAAAATGGTGATATCCTTGAACTCACGGGATGCAGATCTGAGCTATAATGCAGAGAAGACAAAACAGATAATTGAGATTGTTATCTAACCTTTAAACATGTGAATGAGGTCACAGTATCAGAAGGCAACGCCCCTGGAGCCGTCAGGACAAGGGATGCAGGAGTCTTGTATAATCACACACTCAGCCTCCTCCATTCATCATGTACTGTGCCCCCATGTGGAGGAACAGGTAAGGAGTAACCTCACTGATAATACAGGAGGGTGGGCTGAGCTGGGGGCGCACACATAGAGGGACTCCGCACCATTAGGGAGACGTGTGATATAATATATCTATACACTGGGCAGTACTGGGAGCTCCATGTCTCTGGTATAACGTCCATAGTGATATTATCTCCTACTGCAGCCTCTGGACGATACGGTGAAGATACCAAGACAAATCATCTCCGGGGCCCTAAAGGGGGGGGGGGCATTATAATACAGAGGACATAATTGTTACTGGACCCAATATGAAGGGCATTGCAAGGGCATTATCACTATTACTAATGAGGACACTATGACTATGGGGGGACTATCTGTATAGTACTGTTATTACTGCAATATGGTATTTGAGGGCATTGGGGGGCACTGTATGGGGGGGAAGCAGAAGGATAGAAAAGCGAGCGACCTCAGTTGTCTGTGTGCCAAACTCTGCAGAGACTACATGTGGCTGAATGGAGAAGATGAGGAACGAAAACATCTACATCACAGGAGACATCACTGGATGAAAGAGGTATGTGGCACTGTATTCTCCTGTATGATTGGCAGCATTGTATGTAATGTCCATCCAAATATGCATTTAGCAGTAGGGCTGGAGAGGGAGGTTGAATTAAGAATTTGGGGATGGGGGTAGTAATCATTTAAATTTACCTTCCAAGTTTTTAATCTTTCCCTCATGGCTGATTTCCCATCATTCTGGGACCTGAAGACGATATGTCTTGGTATCTTCACCTTATCGTCCAGAGGCTGCAGCAGGAGATATCATCACGATGGACATTATACTGGAGACATGGAGCTCCCAGTACTGCCCTGTGTATAGGTATATTATATATCACACATCTCCCTAATGGTGCGGAGTCCCTCTATGTGTGCGCCCCCAGCTCAGCCCATCCTCCTGTATCATCAGTGAGGTTAGTCCTTACCTGTTCCTCCACATGGGGGCATAGTACATGATGAATGGAGGAGGCTGAGTGTGTGATTACACAAGACTCCTGCACCCCTTGTCCTGACAGCCCGGAGCATGTTGTCTTCTGATACTGTGACCTTATCTGTGTGAATAAGTTGAAAGATATAAGACAAGCTTTATTTTAATGGGGTTTTATGTTTGTTCTGTATTGCTTTGCTATTATATCTAACTTTATATACAGCATATGTCATAAATGGTGATGGTAATAAAAGACCTCAGTCTTCTCTGTGGGGAGCCCGGCCGTCTCTAACAACTGACTCCACGATTCCGTACAATCTCTGTGCAGCTGAAACTCATCAAAGACGTCTAATGGACCCACTATACAAGGGGGAAACAACTCTCACCTCCACTTGCTAGCTAGCTACACACATTTTAAGCTATTTTTTTCTCTCTCTCCCGCTCAGCAGTCTTCCAGCCTTTTCTCTCTCCGTGCTGCATGCTACTGCTTCAGTCTGCAGGGCATTGCTACTTATCATCTCGCAGGCACTCACTACAGCTCACAGACCTATATAAATACTGTAGGGTCACATGGTCAAAATGGTCCTCTGCCCCTGACAGCAAAGTATCCAACAGCAATAATGTAGTTACTAACTAGGTGGCAGCATAACCACAGCGCTGTTCACAGCATACACGAACTACGTGGTCAAAAGTATTAGGACACACGTCTTGATGATTGAATTCAGGTGTTTCAACCAGTAGACATGGCGGATTATTACAGTTACATAGTTGTTAAGCTTGGAAAAAGACAAAAGTCCATCAAGTCCAACCTGTAATCCTGCTATATCCATTCCTGGATCAATGTCCATCTTCCTTTTAAAAAGGGGTTGGGCCAAAGGGAAAGGGTGAGAAGAACAAGATTTCTATTCATTGTCATAAGCCCCAATGTTATTTTGGATTAAAAAGTCATCTAAACCCTTTTTGAAGCCATCTCCTGTACTTGCTGTGACCAGCTCCTGTGGCTATTCCAGAGATTCACAGACCTTACTGTAAAGAATGCTTGTCGCCTCTTATAACTGAATCTTTTTTTCTCCAGTCGTAGGGAGTGGTCTCTTGTTTTTTGAGGGGGTTTAACACAGAATAGCTTCCCTTGATATTGTTTGTATGGTCCGTTTATATATTTATACAGGTTAATCATGTCCCCCCTTAGACGTCTTTTTACAAGGCTAAACAAATTCAGTTCATTTAATCTTTGCTCATAACTAAGATCTTCCAGGCCCTTTATCAGTTTAGTTCTTCTCCTTTGTACTTTCTCTAACTCCAGGGCATCCTTTTAATGGACTGGTGCCCAGAACTGAAATGCGTATTACAGGTGAGGCCGTACTAATGCTTATTACATCCCTGTCCCACAAGTCCATACCTCTTTTAATACAAGACAAAATTCTGTTGGCCTTAGAGGCAGCTGACTGGCACTGCATGCTGTTATTTAGTCTATGATCTACTAATACATCCAGATCCTTCTAAACAAGTGACTCTCCCAGTGTTACTCCCCCTAGGACATATGCTGCATGCAGATTATTCGCCCCCAAGTGCATAACTTTACATTTATCTATATTGAACCTCATTTGCCACACACTGGGCAATCGTTTTCCGATATGGCCGTTCTTGTTAAATAATGAAGACTGCACTGTTTAGCCTGTCTGCATTCTTAATAGCCAAGCAGTGCAATGCAGTCCAATTACACAATGTCATCTTGTTAAGAAGCCAACTGAAAACATACAATCATACAGCACTCAACCACATCATATGGGTGTACTTATATACCCTACTCATGGGATCCAGGTGAGATCCACAGCTGTAATACAAAGGACAACATTCATAAACAAGAGCATAATCTAACTTTTAAACTTGCAAAGGTCTCAGTATCAGATGGTGACACCCCCCTGGGTAGCCTAAACAAGGAGTGCACACCAATTGTGTCTTCACAGACTCAGTGGTCACCATTCATCATCTACTGCGCCACTGTGTGAAGACACAAGTAAGGAGCGCATGTATAGAGGCACTCCGCAACATTAGGGAGACGTGTGATATGTAATATATTGTATAACATCTGACCCGCCTGAGGGGGCAGCAGTTTAAGGCAGGGCACTACCATTCAACCTCAGAAGCCACAAGGCCTGAAGGCAGTAGAACGGCACAGGGGGTAGTGATGACATTATCGTGACCTCTTGCACAGGGTCTCAGGTGGCACAATGACATAGTCACAAACACTTCAGTCCTTGTATTGTTTTTTTACTATATACGGGGGCACTACAGGGAGAGAGGCATTATAGGGTGCTTTCTAGATCGTCCTTAATAATACTAGGGTACAAAGGAGTTCCTTATAGAGGAGCATTATTAATATTGGGCACAATATGGAAGGCATTGCTACTAATGGGGACACTCATAGTAACATAGTTTATAAGGCCGAAAAAAGACATCTGTCCATCCAGTTCGGCCTGTTTTCCTACAAGTTGATCCAGAGGAAGGCAAAAAAAAACCCTGTGAGGTAGAAGCCAATTTTCCCCACTTTAGGGAAAAAAATTCCTTCCCGACTCCAATCAGGCATCAGAATAACTCCCTGGATCAACAACCAAGCCTCCGATCTATCCAGATCCATCTGTAACAGTGTACTGTCCTCTTCTGTGTTAATTACTTTACACAGTTTAGTGTCATC